>CM056057.1:9138756-9146256 GCA_029574335.1 Rana kukunoris | reverse complement strand
ATCTATTCCCAATCCCCAAAATGTCATATACTGTATCTTCAACCCCGCCATATTGTCATATATCCAAAACCCCCCTAATGTCATATATCCCCAATCTCCATAATGTAATCTATTCCCAATCCCCCTAATGTCATATATTCCCAACCCCTAATGTCATATATCCCCAACCCCCCTATCGTCATATATCTCCAATCCCCCTAATGTCATATATTCCCAACCCCTAATGTCATATATCCCCAATCCCCCTAATGTCATATATTCCCAACCCCCCTAATGTCATATATTCCCAACCCCTAATGTCATATATCCCCAATCCCCCTAATGTCATATATCCCCAACCCCCCTAATGTCATCTATTCCCAATCTCCAAAATGACATAGAGCCCCCTATCCCCATAATGTCATATACTGTGTCTTCAATTCCCCTAATATCATATATCCCGAATCCCCCTAATGTCATATATTCCCAACCCCTAATGTCATATATCCCCAATCCCCCTAATGTCATATATTCCCAATCTACAGAATGTCATCTATTCCCAATCTCCAAAATCACATAGAGCCCCCTATCCCCATAATGTCATATACTGTATCTTCAATCCCCCTGATATCATATATCCCCAACCCCCCATATTGTCATATATCCCCAATCCCCATGATGTCATATACTGTATCTTCAATTTCCCCTAGTGTCATATATCCCCAATCCCCCTAATGTCATCTATCCTCAATCCCCGTGATGTCATATACTGTATCTTTGATTCCCCCTAGTGTCATATATACCCAACCCCCCTAATGTCATCTATTCCCATTCTCCAAAATGATATAAAGCCCCCTATCTCCATAATGTCATATACTGTATCTTCAGTTGCCATGATGTCATATATTCTCAACCCCCCTAATGTCATATATAACAAACCCCCCTAATGTCATATATTCCCAACCCCCCTAATGTCATATATTCCCAATTCCCATAATGTCATATATTTCCAATCCCTCTAATGTCATATATCCCCAATTCCCATAATGTCCTATATTCCCAACCCCCCCTAAATTCATATATTCCCAATTCCCATAATGTCATATATTTCCAATCCCTCTAATGTCATATATCCCCAATTCCCATAATGTCCTATATTCCCAACCCCCCTAAATTCATATATTCCCAATTCCCATAATGTCATATATTTCCAATCCCTCTAATGTCATATATCCCCAGTCCCATAATGTCCTATATTCCCAACCCCCCTAAATTCATATATTCCCAATTCCCATAATGTCATATATTTCCAATCCCTCTAATGTCATATATCCCCAATTCCCATAATGTCCTATATTCCCAACCCCCCTAAATTAATATATCCCCAATTCCCATAATGTCCTATATTTCCAATCACCCTAATGTCATATATTCCCAATTCCCATAATGTCATAAATCTCCAACCCCCCTAATGTCATATATCCCCAATCCCACTAATGTCATGAATCCCCAATCTTCATGATGTAAAATAATCTCAATCACTAGAATGTCATAGAGGCCCCAATCCTCCTAATGTCATACATTCCCAATCCCCCTAATGTTATATATCCCCCAGTCCCCCTAATGTCATATGTCCCCAATCCCCCCTAATGCCATATATCCCTGATCTCCATAATATCATACATCCTCAATCTTCACGATGTCAAATAATCTCAATCACTAGAATGTCATAGAGGCCCCAATCCCCATATTGTCATATATCTCCAATATTTATGATGTCATATATTATCAATCTCTAGAATGCCATAGAGCCCCCAATCCCTCTAATGTTATATATCACAAATCCCCATGATGCCATATATGCCCTATCTCTATAAGGTCATAGAGCCCGCCATATTTCCCCATTCCCTATAATGTCCTATACCTCCATCCCCCAATCTTCATAATATCACAGACCCTCAATCCCCAGGGTGTCATATAAAGCCCCAATGTCCAGAATGTAATATATCCCCAATATCCACAATGTCATATATTCTTAATCTCTAGAATGTCATAGAGCCCCCTAACCTCCATAATGTCATATCTTTTCAGAATGTTCCTCATCTCTATATACCATATATCCCCAGTCTCCATAATGTCATAGAGCCCCAAACTTTCATAATGTCATATATTCCTAATCCCCATAATGACAAATATCTCCAATCCCCTTAATGTCATATATCCCCAATCCCCATAATTTCATATATCCCTAATCCCCATAATGTCATAGACCCCCATCTCTAATGTCATAGACCCCCCATCTCTAATGTCATAGACCCCCCATCTCTAATGTCATAGACCCCCCCCCCATGTCTAATGTCATAGACCCACCATCTCTAATGCCATAGACCCCATCCCCATAATGTCATAGACCCCCACCTCTAATGTCATAGACCCTATCCCCATAATGTCATAGACCCCCATCCATATAATGTCATAGACCCCCATCCCTATAATGTCATAGATCCCCATCTCCATAATTTCATAAACCCCCATCTCCATAATGTCATAGACCCCCATCTCCATAATGTCATAGACCCCCATCCCCATACTGTCATAGACCCCTATATCCATCATGTCATAGACCCCCATCTCCATAATGTCATAGACCCCCATCTCCATAATGTCATAGACCCCTATCTCCATCATGTCATAGACCCCCATCTCCATAATGTCATAAGCACCCATTCCCATAATGTCATAAACATCCATCTCCATCATGTCATAGACCCCCATCCCCATCATGTCATAGACCCTCATCCCCATAATGTCATAGACCCCCATAAGGTCATAGACCCTCCATCTGCATAATGTAATGTACTCCCAAGATTTAGAATGCCATATAATCCCAATCTTCATAATATCATACCTCCAAATAAAAAAGTATGTATTTTACACATAATTATTTCCAATGTGCACCTCTTATGGCTCCAGATCCATTCCCAAAATTCAGTTCACAGACAGGGATAAGGATCTTTATTCTCAGCTGTCATTTAATAAATCTCAAGTCTAGTTTTTGCACTGGTGCGTTAATCCGGAAGGGTCCTAGAGCCTGAGAGGATAACGATCTTTATTTTAAAATGTCATTGGACCAAAAAAAAAAATCCTCACTTTGTTGAAAATGGAGATCCTTATACTGGGGTATTGGGCTGGAATGGTCCTTGAACCCATAGGGATCAGCTGACATTTTATTTTCTTTTTGGGCTAAAAATATAACTTATTATTTGGGGGGAAATAGGATCTTTGCACTGGTGCGTTAGCCTGGAAGGGTCATAGAGCCTAAGAGGATAACGAGCTCTATTCTAAAATTTCATTGGACTAAAAAAAAAAAAAAAAAAATCACTTTTGTGAAAATAGAGATCCTTATACAGGTGTGTTGGGCTGGAAAGTTCCTTGAACCCATAAGGATGATATGGATCAGCTGTCATTTTAAAATCTCATTGGACTGAACTGTCACTTTTGTGGAAATTAGGACGTGAGCCCGAGGGTAAGGATCGCTATTTCCACCTTATGTGACTGTCATTTCCAAAAAGGCATTGGACTCAGCAAAACAGAACTGTCACCTTCATAAAAAAAAAATTTAAATTAAAAAAAATATTATTAAAAAATAAATAAATAAATAAATACAAATAAAATAAAAAATATTATTAAAAAAATAATAATAAAAATAATAATAAATACAAATAAAATAAAAAATATTATAAAAAAATAATTATAAAAATAATAATAAATACAAATAAAATAAAAAATTATAACAAATGAAAATAAAATAAAAATCCTTGAAAGTCCTGCTGTGCTATGTGAACTGAGCTTCATCCTCGGATGTCGGTATTTGATCACATCCACCCCTGAGCCTATCAGGATAAACATCTTTATATTTTAAGCTGTGGTTTTAAAATCACATTGAACACTCAATGAATGACACAACTGTCACTTCTGTTACAATAAGGATCCGTGTTAGCTTTGTTAATGGAGGATAGGGTCGTTATTTCCATTAAAGTGACTGTCAATGTGCAGATCGCATTGGACTCAGTTGATCAGAACTGTCACTTTTTTTGTGATAATGATCATAGTGTGTTAGCTTTAGTAGAGGATAGAGATCGCTATTGCCAGCTGTGAATTTAACGTTTTAGTGATCACTAATCCTCGGATTTTGGTAGAGCAATGTTCACATTAACCCTCCATAGGAATCTTTATTTTCAGCTGTGGCTTTTAAAAATCTCATTCCACTCAATTGAACAGAACTGCCACTTTTGGTGCAATAACGATCCTACAGTGTTAGCTTTGTAATAGAGGATAGGGATCGTTATTTCCAGCTAAACTGTCAATTTTTAGATCGCTTTGCACTCTACTGAACAGAACTGTCACTATTGTTGCAATAAGGATCCCACTAGTAGATGTGTTAATAGAGGATAGAGATCGCTATTGCCAGCTGTGAATTGAACTTTTTACTGATCACTAATCCTTAGAATTGGGAAGAGCAATGTTCACATTTGAGTCTATGGACTCAATTAAACAGAACTGTCATTTCTGTTGCAATAACTATAGTACTGTGTTAGCTTTGTTAATAGAGGATAGAGATCGCTATTGCCAGCTGTGAATTGTGCTTTTTAGTGATCACTAATCCTCAGATTTTGGTAGAGCAATGTTCACATTAACCCTCTATAGGGATAAGGATCTTTATTTTCAGCTGTGGCTTTAAAAAATTTCATTAGACTCAATTAAACTGTAATTTCTGTTGCAATAACTAGTGTGTTAGCTCTGTTAATAGAGGATAGAGATCGCTATTGCCAGCTGGCTCAGCTTTTTAGTGATCACTAATCCTCGGATTTTGGTAGAACAATGTTCAGAACTGTCTCTTTTTTTGCAATAACTATCGCACTGTGTTGGCTTTGTTAGTGGAGGATAGAGATCGTTATTTCCAGCTGAACTGTCAATGTTTAGATCACATTGTTAAGGAGAACTGTCACTTTTTTTGCAATAAGGATCCTGTGTTTACTGTGTTAATGGAGGATAGAGATCGTTATTTCCAGCTGAACTGTCAATGTTTAGATCGCATTGGACTCAGTTAAACAGAACTGTCACTTTTTTTTGCAATGAGGATCCTAGTGTGTTTAATGGAGGATAGGGATCGTTATTTCCAGCTAAACTGCCAATGTTCGCTTCGCACTCTATTGAACAGAACTGTCACTTTTGTTAATGGATCGCAATTAGCTTTGTTAGTGGAGGATAGGGATCGTTATCTCCAGTTATGTGACTGTCAATGTTTAAGATCGATTTGCACTCAGTTGAACAGAACTGTCACTTTTGTTGCAATGAGGAACTTGATGTTTTAGATCGCATTGAATCTGAACTGTCACTTTTGTTGCAATAAGGAGTGTGTTTACTGCGTTAATGGAGGAAAGAGATCATTATTTCCAGCTGAACTGTCAATGTTTAGATCGCATTGCACTCTATTGAACAGAACTGTCACTTTTGTTCATGGATTGTAGTTAGCTTTGTTAGTGGGGGATAGGGATCGCTATCTCCAGTTATGTGACCGTCAACGTTTAGATCGCATTGCACTCTATTGAACAGAACTGTCACTTTTGTTGCAATGCGGAACTTGATGTGTTAATGACGAATAAGGATCGATATTTCCAGCTACCCGATGTCATATTATTATTATTTATTTTTTAAATGCCATTGGACTCTGAATCTGAACAGAACTTTTTTTTTTACGCAATTGAACAGAACTGCCACTTATGTGAAAATAAAAATGCTAAAGCTTTGTAAATCAAGCCCGAGGATAAGGGTCGCTATTTTTCAGGTACGTAACTGTCACTTTCAGGTCGCATTTGGACTCAATTGAACAGAAACTGTCACTTATGCGGAAATAAGGTTGCAAGCTTTGTAAATGAAGCCTCAGGATCAGGGTAGCTATTTTCCCCTAGGTAACTGTCATTTTTCTGAGCAGAACTGTCACTTTTAAGGGGTTCTAGCTTTGTGAATGAAGCCTCAGGATAAGGGTCGCTATTTTCTCCTAGGTAACTGTCATTTTTTTAGCAGAACTGTCACTTATAAGGGGTTCTAGCTTTGTGAATGAAGCCTCAGGATAAGGGTCGCTATTTTCTCCTTTGGTAACTGTCATTTTTCTGAGCAGAACTGTCACTTTTAAGGGGTTCTAGCTTTGTGAATGAAGCCTCAGGATAAGGGTCGCTATTTTCTCCTAGGTAACTGTAATTTTTTTTAGCAGAACTGTCACTTATAAGGGGTGCTAGCTTTGTGAATGAAGCCTCAGGATAAGGGTCGCTATTTTCTCCTAGGTAACTGTAATTTTTTTTAGCAGAACTGTCACTTATAAGGGGTGCTAGCTTTGTGAATGAAGCCTCAGGATAAGGGTCGCTATTTTCTCCTAGGTAACTGTCATTTTTTTTAGCAGAACTGTCACTTATAAGGGGTGCTAGCTTTGTGAATGAAGCCTCAGGATAAGGGTCGCTATTTTCTCCTAGGTAACTGTCATTTTTTTTAGCAGAACTGTCACTTATAAGGGGTGCTAGCTTTGTGAATGAAGCCTCAGGATAAGGGTCGCTATTTTCTCCTAGGTAACTGTCATTTTTTTTAGCAGAACTGTCACTTATAAGGGGTGCTAGCTTTGTGAATGAAGCCTCAGGATAAGGGTCGCTATTTTCTCCTAGGTAACTGTCATTTTTTTTAGCAGAACTGTCACTTATAAGGGGTTCTAGCTTTGTGAATGAAGCCTCAGGATAAGGGTCGCTATTTTCTCCTAGGTAACTGTCATTTTTTTTAGCAGAACTGTCACTTTAAGGGGTTCTAGCTTTGTGAATGAAGCCTCAGGATAAGGGTCGCTATTTTCTCCTAGGTAACTGTCATTTTTTTTAGCAGAACTGTCACTTATATGGGGTGCTAGCTTTGTGAATGAAGCCTTCAAGATCAGGATCGCTATTTTTAAGTATATAACTGTCACTTCCAGATCGCATTTGGACTCAATTGAACAGAACTGTCACTTATGCGAAAATAAGAAATAAGGTTGCAAGCTTTGTAAAATGAAGCCTAAGCATAAGGGTCGCTATTTCCAAACTGTCACTTTCAGATCGCATTGGACGCAATTTAACAGAACTGTCACTTATGTATAAAATAAGGTTGCTATCTTTGTGAATGAATAAGGATCGCTATTTTTCAAGCACACAATTGTCGCTTTCAGATCACATTGAACCAAATTGAACAGAACTGTCACTCCTGATAGGTGACAGCTCTGTTAATGGAGAATAAGGGTCGTTATTTCCAGCTAAGTGACTGTCACTTTTAGATCTCGTGCGACTCAGTTGAGCAAAACTGTCACTTTTGTAAAAAAAAAAAAAAAAAGTAGGATGCCAGCTTTTGTAAATGAAGCCTCAGGATAAGGATCGCTTATGTGTAACTGTCATTTTTTGTTCGCATCGGACTCTACAGAACTGTCACTTTTTAGGAAAACACGGTTCT
>CM056057.1:9118756-9133756 GCA_029574335.1 Rana kukunoris | reverse complement strand
TAGGCGGCACTGATGGGCACTGATAGGCAGCACTTATATGCAGAATTGATGGGCACTGATAGGCAGCACTAATGGGCAATGACGGATACTGATGGGCGGCACTGATAAGCGGCATTGATGGGCACTGATAGGTGGCACTGATGAGGAGACACTGACAAGAATTACTAATGGGCACTGATTGGCATCCCTGCTAAGGCTCTGTTTGGTAATCCTGATGGGCACGGATTGGCACCCCTGGTAGGCAATTTTGGGCACTATATCCATACTGTAGATATCTATATATCTACAGTATATACTATATCACCAAAAGTATTGGGACGCCTGCCTTTACACACACATAAACTTTAACAGCATCCCAGTCTTAGTCTGTAGGGTTCAATATTGAGTTGGCCCCGCCCTTTGCAGCTATAACAGCTTCAACTCTTCTGGGAAGGCCGTCCACAAGGTTTAGGAGGGTGTCTATGGGAATGTTTGACCATTCTTCCAGAAGAGCATTTGTAGTCTCCACTCTAATTCCTCCCAAAGGTGTTCTATTGGGTTGAGGTGCAGGCCAGTTAAGTTCCTCCACCCCAAAACACTCTCATCCATGTCTTTATGGACCTTGCTTTGTGCACTGGTCCAAATCATTTGGCGGAGGGGGGATTATGGTGTGGGGTTGTTTTATAAGGGGTTGGGCTTGCTGGAACAGAAAGGGGCCGTCCCCAAACTGTTCCCACAAAGTTGGGAGCATGAAATTGTCCAAAATGTCTTGGCATGCTGACGCCTTAAGAGTTCCCTTCACTGGAACTAAGGGGCCAAGCCCAACCCCTGAGGAGAAAAGCCCAACCCCTGAAAAACAACCCAACACCATAACCCCCCTTCCACCAAATGATTTGGACAATAAATGTATATAGTAAGATAAAATAAAATAAATGTAATAAAATATAATACATACATATTGTAAAATAAAAAAAATAAAAAAGGAATTATAAAATTGAATTCAAATTATAGATTGGTAGTGAGGCCAATGACATGATGTGGAGAGAAGACAGATTGGTAAAATAAAATGGTGACTGGTGAAGAAGACATTGTCAGAGCTGCAGGGCAGGTTTTGGGTGATTCTTCCCGCTATCTGATTCTCATTTCATTATGACCACCATCAGGGGGGTACAGGCAATACACCTGTAAGGGGCCCGGAGGTCCCCAGGGGCCTGGATGGCAACCTCATTTTTTTTTAATTAATTATTTAAAGGGCCCAGAGGTCCCCCAGGGCCACGGATGGCAACCCCTCTTTTTTTAATTTATTTTTTATTAAAAAAATTATATATTTTTTTATTTTTTTATTAAAGGGCCCAGAGGTCCCCAGGGCCCCAGATGGCAACCCCCCTTTTATATATATATATATATATATATATATATATATATATATATATATATAATATTTCTTTTTTTTTACTTTTTTCTTTTTATTTATTTTTTGTAATCTTTTATATATATAAAAAAATATATATATATTTCTTTTTTTTTACTTTTTTCTTTTTCTTTTAATCTATTTTATTTTATATATATATATATATATATATATATATATATATATAATATACATATATATATATATATATATATATATATTTTTTTTTTTTATTAAAGGGCCCAAAGTTCCCCAGGGCCCCGGATGGCAACCCCCCCTTTTTTTATAACATTTTTTTTTTATTAAAGGGCCCAGAGGTCCCCAAGGCCCCAGATGGCAACCCCCCTTTTTTTTATATATATAAAAAAATATATATATTTCTTTTTTTTTTTACTTTTTTCTTTTAATCTATATTTTTTATATATATATATATATATATATATATATATATATATATATATATATATCTTTTTTTTTATTAAAGGGCCCAAAGTTCCCCAGGGCCCCGGATGGCAACCCCCCTTTTTTTTATAATTTTTTTTATTAAAGGGCCCAGAGGTCCCCAGGGCCCCAGGTGGCAACCCCCTTTTTTAATATATATATATATATATATATATATATATATATATATATATATTTGTAAAGGCCCTCCCTTCTCAATTTTCTCAATTAGCGGTGGCACCCACCCGCTTCTCAATTCGTGGCAGCCCCCCGCTTCTCAATTTTAAGCGGCAGCACCCCCCCCACACACACACACTCCAGGGGGCCCATGCCTGAAGCTGTGTAAGGGGCCCCATAATTTCTGATGGTGGTCCTGCATTTCATCATCTAGTGCCGGAAGATCCACCAATCAGGGAATTCCATCAACTAAAACGCATGTCATGCTCCATCTCTGTGCCATGGCCTTGTTGTTGATCAACAAAACCATGTGGTCACAATCATGTGGCTTTTGTTTATCAAAGAAAGGCATTGACGATCATCCAAGAACATGTTGATCACATGACCTTTGTTTATAAACATCAGTCATGTGATCAGAAGGTCCTCACTTGACCTAGTGATCAAGATAAACTACCTATCTATCAGAGGATCTCCCGACACCCCCCCCCCCCCCTCCCTCCAAATACAGTTCTGAGCTTTTTACAATGCCTTAACCCCCCCCCCCCCCCATAGTGACACCCACTGTTTCCCACAGTGCCTTACATTCTCCCACAATGCCTTCCAAAGCCTCTAGCCTTCTGAGGAGTGCCCCAGCCCCCTCCAGAGAGCCCCATAGATGCCTCCAGCTCCCTCCAGAGACCTCATCTCCCATAGTTTATCTCATCTCACTCCAGAGACCCCATCCCCACAGTTGTCCCCTAGTTCCCTCCAGAGACCCCACCCCCCCCCCCCCACAATTGCCATAAACCTCCTACAGGCCATCATATCTGCTGCAGAGACCCCTAACCCCATCAAGAAACTCCATATTTACACAGTGACACCCAGCCCCATCCATAGCCCCCCAGAATTCCAATACATTATTTGTATTCCCAAACTTGTATTGCCTGTGTATAAACGTATTTTTTTCTGTTGGGGCATGCAAAGTTTTGGAAGAATTTACCAGGCCCTGGTCTCACTATGGTTGAGAACCCTTTCCCTCGCGTATGCGTATTCTACGTCCATTTTGTTAGAACAGCCTCTTTTATTCTCCAGAACGCATTATGTAATGTACGACCCTGAGATGACAATGCTTTATAAATGAGAGTATCGCATGCTAGTCTGATTTGCCGTAGAACATCCAGGCCCCTTCGGTAATATGATAATTCCATACAGATCCTGCGAGCTTCAACATAAAGGACCTGCATCCAGAAACCCGATATGATGAAGTCTCGCAAATTATGTTCGTTTTTTATTCGATGTGACAACTTAATTGCACTGCACAACAAGAATCAGATGAAAGCCCCCTTTATAAATAAGATCAAGTTTAGATCTAGATCAAGAAAATTGCTAACCCTATTTAAATTAAGAACATAATAATTTTTTTTCAAAGATTTAAAGTTTGCTTTCAATATTGAAAATCTGTAGAGAAAAAAAAAAAGTTCCACAGAATCATAATGCATATATAAAAAAAAAAAGCTAGATAAAAAGCATCAAGTTGTTTTAATTATTTTGCATTTTAGATTTAATTATTTTGTATTTTAATTATAATTATTTTGTATTTTAATTATTTTATAGTTTTAGTTATTTTGTATTTTAGTTTTAATTATTTTGTGTTTTAGTTATTTTGTATCTTAATTAACCACTTCGGGTCCGCGCCATTGACAGAACACGTCAACAGCGCGGACCTGAGGCGCCGGGGTCACGTCTTTGGACGTGATTTACTTGTAATTCCCCTCGCGCGGCGGGGAAAAACAGTCCCGACGCATCACCGAGGATTCGATGCGTGTACCCGGCGGCCGCGATGTCCGTCAGGTACACACGATCGTCGGTGACAGAGCAGGGATGTGGAGCTGTGTGTGTAAACACAGAGCTCCACGTCCTGTCAGGGAAAGGAGACAGATGCTGTTTCACTTGTACATAGGGAGACAGCATCAGTCACCTCCCCCAGTCACCCCCCTCCCCCCCCACAGTTAGAACACACCCAGGCAATACATTTAACCCCTTCCTCACCTCTTTGTGTTAACCCCTTCAATGCCAGTCACATTTATACAGTAATTAGTGCATATTTATAGCACTGGTCGCTGTATAAATGTGAATGGCGCCAAAAATGTGTCAAAAGTGTCCGATGTGTCTGCCGCAATATCACAGTCCCAATAAAAATTGCAGATCGCCGCCATTACTAGTAAAAAAAAAATATTAAAAAAAAATCATAATTCTGTCCCCTATTTTGTAGGTGCTATAACTTTTGCGCAAAGCAGTCACTTATTGTGATTTTTTTTTTTTTTTTTACAAAAATACGTAGAAGAATACGTATCGGCCTTAACTGAGAAAAAAAAAATATATTTTTTAAAAAAAAATTGGGATATTTATTATAGCAACAAGTAAAAAAAATATATATATTTTTAAATTGTCGCTCTATTTTTGTTTATAAAACGCAAAAAATAAAAACCGCACGGGCGATCAAATACCACCAAAAGAAAGCTCTATTTGTGGGGAAAAAAAGGACGCCAATTTTGTTTGGGTGCCACGTCGCACGACCGCGCAATTGTCAGTTAAAGCGACGCAGTGCCGGAAGCTGAAATTTCGCCTGGGCACGAAGGGGGTTTATGTGCCCAGTAAGCAAGTGGTTAAAACAACATATTTTGTGTTTTAGTTATTTTATATCCTAGTTTCAGTAATTAAAGAAAATATACACGGGCCTCATCCAAATGATGCATTACAAAGCTGATATAAATAACCAGAGAACCCCCCCAGTAGTTATTATGTAACTTGGTTTCAATTACTTTGTACTTTAATTATTTTGTTTTTTAATTATTTTATAGTTTAGTTTTACTTATTTTGTATTTTAGTTATTTTTTTATCTTAATTAAAAAAAATTGTATTTTAGTTTCAGTAAATAAAGAAAATAGACATGAGCCTTATCCAAGTGATACATACAAAGCTAATAGAAATAATCAGAGAACCCCCCAGTATCCTACAATTTAGTATTTTAGTTATTATGTAACTGGGTTAAAATGTATTTGTACTTTAGTTTTAGTTATTTTGTATTTTAATTATAATGATTTTGTGTTTTAGTTATTTTGTATCTTAATTAAAAAAAATATTTTAGTTTTAGTTATTTTGTATTTTAATTATAATGATTTTGTGTTTTAGTTATTTTGTATCTTAATTAAAAAAAAATATTTTAGTTTTAGTTATTTTGTATTTCAGTTTCAGTAAAAAAAGAAAATATACATGTGCCTCATCCAAATAATATATACAAAACTGATAGAAATAACCAGAGAACCCCCAGTATCCTGCAATATTTAGTATTTTAGTTTTAGTTATTATGTAACTTGCTTTCAATTACTTTGTACTTTAGTTATTTTTTATTATTTTGTATTTTAATTATTTTATAGTTTAGTTTTAGTTATTTTTTATTTTAATTTTAATTATTTTGTATTTTAATTATAATTATTTTATAGTTTAGTTTTAGTTATTTTGTATTTTAGTTTTAATTATTTTGTATTTTAGTTTTAATTATTTTGTATTTCAGTTTTAGTTATTTTGTATTTTAGTTTCAGTAAATAAAGAAAATAGACACGGGCCTCAACCAAACGGTACATACAAAGCTGATAGAAACAACCAGAGAACCCCCAATATCCTACAATATTAAAAATGTTAGTTTTAGTTATTATGTAACTTGGTTTTATTTATTTTGTACTTTAGTTTTAATTAATTTGTATTTTAGTTTGAATTATTTTGTATTTTAATTATTTTATAGTTTAGTTTTAGTTAGTTTGTATTTTAGTTTTAATTATTTTGTGTTTTAGTTATTTTGCATCTTAATTAAAACAACATATTTTGTGTTTTAGTTATTTTGTATTTTAGTTTCAGTAAAAAAAAAAAAGAAAATAATTTTAGTTTCAGTAAAAAAAAAAAAGAAAATATACATGGGCCTCATCCAAATGATGCATTACAAAGCTGATAGAAATAACCAGAGAACCCCCCAGTATCCTACAATATTTAGTATTTTAGTTTTAGTTATTATGTAACTTGGTTTCAATTATTTTATTTTTAGTTAGTGTGTATTTTAGTTTTAATTACTTTGTATTTTAATTATTATGTATTTTAGTTTTAATTATTTTGTATTTTAATTATTATGTATTTTAGTTTTAATTATTTTGTATTTTAGTTTTAGTTATTTTGTATCATAATTTTATTATTTTGTATTTTAGTTTTAGCTATTTTGTATTTTAGTTTGAATTATTTTGTATTTTAATTATTTTGTATTTTTTAACTATTTTGTATTTTAGTTTTAATTATTTTGTATTTTAATTATTATGTATTTGAGTTATTTTCGTTTTTATGTATTTTAGCTTAAATTATTTTGTATTCTCTTGACTGGCCTGCACAGAGTCCTGACCTCAACCCGACAGAACACCCTTGGGATGAATTAGCGTGGATGGAAACTGCGAGCCAGGCCTTCTCGTCCAACATCAGCGCCTGACCTCACAAATGCCCTTCTTCCACTTTCCGATAAATAAGTCAGGACAGGAAAAGCGATCTTCTCCCACATATCAGATTTCATATCACAAAACACGATCATCGACACAACGTCACTACAATCAATACCGCTCATCAATAAAAACATATATTTGTGAATAATTCCATGTGCATCCAGTTGAGATTTACACAGCTCCAGTGGAGGGTGGGGGGGGGGATCCGATCTTCCTCCATTGCAGTTTCCCTTTTCCTGAACACTGATGGGCTCATTTCTCTGCTCTCTCCTCCTGTCAGCATGGTCTTTGCAAGTGATTAGCTCCTTGTCATGCTTCTCACTCTCCCAGTCTGAGCTCTGCTGTACAAGGACTGTCAAGAGACTGATGCCAGGTCAAATTCAGATCCATACACTGCTTGCATTATTTTTTTTACATATAATGATCAATTAAAGTGATTCTAAAAAGGTGCACAGTTAAGTCCAATAAGGTGCAAGTCACCTCAGGGACTTATCTTTATTACTACACATGTGACAGGTTTATTGCACTCCCCGGAGGACACACTCTAGTTGTGAGGAAAGAGAAGCCCACACAGTAGTTATGCCTGCTCCTCCCCTCCGCTGCCCATTAACAGAAGCCTTTGTATTCAGTGAATGATAATACAAAGGCTTCTGTGAATGGGCATTACGGTAAAAAAATAATAATCTGCAAGCAGCTTTCCCCCCCATCATATACAAACTTGAGCCCGATCTTGATCCAGCAATGTGAATGACAGCAGAGACTCCTCTGGCTCTCTCTCCTCATTAGACAGAGAGGCAGCCACCACAGCCTCCTGTCAAACACAGCCAGTGAGGAGAGAGCAGGGGGGCAGGGCTGAGCTCTGTGTGTCAATGGAAACAGCTATTCCCACCCCCCCTCCCCTTTGCTGCCTATTCACAGAAGCATTTGTATTTAGTGAATGATAATAAAAAGGCTTCTGTGAATGGGCATTTCAGTAAAAAAAAATTCTGCAGTTTTCCCCCATCATATACCTACTTGAGCCCGATCTTGACCCAACAATGTGAATGACAGCAGTGACTCCTCCGGCTCGCTCTCCTCATTGGACATAGAGGCAGCTGTGACAGCCACTGGCACCTGTCAAACACAGCTAGCGAGGAGAGAGCAGGAGGCAGGGCTGAGCTGGGCTCTGTGTCAATGGAAACAGTAGCTATTCCCACCCATCCCCTTTGATGCCCATTTACAGAAGCCTTAGAAGCTTTCTCCCCCATCATATACCTACTTGAGCCCGATCTTGACCCAACAATGTGCATGGCAGGAGAGACTCATCCGGCTCTCTCTCCTTATTGGACAGAGAGGCAGCCACCTGTCAAACACAGCTAGCGAGGAGAGCAGGGGGCAGGGCTGAGCTGCGCTCTGCATGTCAATGGAAACAGTAGCTATTCCCACCCCTCCCTTTTGCTGCCCATTCACAGAAGCCTTTGATCGTGTAAATGACATTACATAATACAAAAGGCTTCTGTGAATGGGCAAAATGCATTACGATAAATAAAAAACCTTCTGCAAGCAGGCCCCCCTCCATATAGCCAAAGCTCGATCCAGCACTGTGCACGAGACCAGCGACTCCTCCATCTCTCTCTCTCCTCATTGGACAGGGCGGAAGCCATTAGCTCAGGCTGCTGTCATTTGCAGCCAGCGAGGAGAGAAGGGGGCAGGGCCAAGCTGCGCTCTGTGTGTCTATTAACTGGCTTTGGAGGGAGCACACAAGTGCCCCCAGAGCAAGCAGCTTGCTCTAGGGGCACTCAGCGTAGGGGGGGGGGGGAGGGGCCGGGAGCACCGGAGGGGGGACCAAAAAAGGGGAGGATCAGGGGTTGCTCTGTGCAAAACGATTACACAGAGCAGGTAAGTACAACATGTTTATTTAAAAAAAACAAAAAAAATCAGAATCACTTAAATAATTACAGAGCTGCATAAAATGTGTGCCTTTCGATCGACCCAGAGTTCAGCTCAAAGATCGTAATACCTTTAAATCAGCCGATCCTTAAAATGTTACGCTGCAATGGAGGTCAGTAATATAATACACTTTATATATATTATATACATACAGTATTGTATTCCATTAAAAGGAAAAAATAAATCTAAACATACAGAATACTAAGCATTTCATTTACAGCAATCTTCACGCACTTCCCATTGGTGACTCTCCCGACACACCCATTCCCTGTCCTCGATCGATGGCGATCGGCAGTTGTGAATTCATAGCCTTAAGCCGGCCATAGGCGGTTCGAATCTCATCCGGTTCAGCAGGGACAATGGCTCCACAGGAGGGATTCCCCTATCAACACTTGTTCCCAAAATACAAAGGCTTCTGTGAATGGGCAGCAACCATAAAATACATATTTTATGTATTTACGGGGTTGTTCTTGCTAGTGGTTGAGGGGCGGTAAAACCCCCTTGAGGTGGAGCCGCATTATTACCGCTGGGGAGAGATTCCCCCATTAAACACAGATTCATTCACAAAATACAAAGGCTTCTGTGAATGGGCAGCAGAGGGGGAGAAACCCTAAAATACAGCTTTTATGTATTTATGGGGTTGATTATGCTAGTGGT
Organism: Rana kukunoris; assembly: GCA_029574335.1. Classification (NCBI taxonomy): domain Eukaryota; kingdom Metazoa; phylum Chordata; class Amphibia; order Anura; family Ranidae; genus Rana; species Rana kukunoris. The sequence goes on along the minus strand of CM056057.1, from coordinate 9,124,645 downwards.
TGAGGGGCGGTAAAACCCCCTCGAGGTGGAGCCGCATTATTACCGCTGGGGAGAGATTCCCCCATTAAACACAGATTCATTCACAAAATACAAAGGCTTCTGTGAATGGGCAGCAGAGGGGGAGAAACCCTAAAATACAGCTTTTATGTATTTATGGGGTTGATTATGCTAGTGGTTGAGGGGTAGTAAAACCCCAGAGGTTGAGCCACATTATTACCACTGGGGAGGGATTCCCCCATTAAACACTGATTCATTTACAAAATACAAAGGCTTCTGTGAATGGGCAGCAGAGGGGAGAAGCCCTAAAATACATCTTTTGTGTATTTTTTTTTAGGCTAGTGGTTGAGGGGCGGTAAAACCCCAGAGGTTGAGCCGCATTATTACCGTTGCGAGGGATTCCCCCATAAAACACTGATTTGTTCACAAGATACAAAGGCTTCTGTGAATGGGCAGCAGAGGGGAGGAGCCCTAAAACATAATTTGTGTATTCTAGGGCTTGTTCACACTAGTGGTTGAGGGGTGGTAAATCCCCTGCAGTTAAGCCGCATTAACCCCCCTCTGTTTTAGCTGCAGAGGCCAGGGGTGTACACATGCCTCAGTCACAAACAAACCAGGAATTATACCCCTGTCACTGAATGGGTCCTCTCTGCTGCCAATTGCGGATAAAAGCTAAATTCCAGGAATTCAGCGACTTTACAAAAAAAAAAGTGCAGGCACCCTGTCAATTAAGTCCAACCAGGTGCATGTCACCTCCAGGACTTACCTCTAGTACTTATATGTGAAGGTTGATTACACGCTGTGAGAGGCCAGAGGCACACAGAGCAGCTATGCCCACCCCTCCGTCTCTGCTGTCCATTCACCGAAGCCTTTGTATTTTGTGAGTATATTGACATAATAACAAAGGCTTCCATGAATCGGCATGAGAAGGGAGGGACAGCATAGCAGCTGCAGCGATACCTACCCCCTCCCCTTCTGCCCATTTACAGACGCCTTTGTATTTTGTCAATATGCTCACATAATAAAAAAAAGGCTTCTGTGAATGGGCAAGGGGAGGGGCAGGCAAAGCAGCTGCAGTTGCTCTCTTGTTCAAGATGCAGAGCCCAGAAGAGTAGAGATGCACACATAGCAGAAATGGTTAGGCCTTCTGCCCATTCATAGAAGCCTTAGTATTTTGTGAACTAGATCACATAATACAAAGGCTTCTGTAAGTGGACAGGAGGAAAGGGGCAGCCATAGCAGCAATAACTGTCCCTCCCCTTCTCCTGCCCATTCACAGAAGCCTTTGTATTTTTCAATGTGCTCACAAAATACAAAGGCTTCTATGAATGGGCAGGGAGAGGAGCGCGCATAGCAGCTGCTGCGATACCTGCCCATTCACAGAAACCTTAGTATTTTGTCAATGTGCTCACACAATACAAAGGCTTCTATGAATGGGCAGAGGGAGGGGTGCGCAAAGCAGCTGCAGCAATACCTGCCCATTCACAGAAGCCTTTGTATTTTGTGAATGTGCTCATTTAATATAAAGGCTTCTGTGAATGGGGAGGAAGAGGGGAGGGGCAGCTGCTCTCCTGTTTAATATGCAGAGCTCAGTAGAGTACAGAAGCACACACAGCAGGTATCCTTGGGCCTCCCCTGCTTCTGCCCATTCACAGAAGCCTTAAAGGGGCTGAGATCACAGTGAGCAGCGTTGCAGCTCCTGAAGTTATCTTCCTGGAGCACAATAAACCTGTCAGATGTGAAGCAATCCCATTCGAAGATATTCAACAGCATCCGACACTGAGGAGCCCCCTTATATCTTCCTTCCAGAAAGACCCTGCGTACCAGCCACCATATTTTCAAATGAGCGAGCGCACATGCCCCTACTGTTCCTTTTTTTGGGGGGGTTTACAACCACTTTAATGCGGTATTAAACCCCAAAACCAAACATGGTATATATTGCAGCTTGTCAAGATGTGGTGGCTGCATTTGTTTTCTTTTTTTTTAGGCTTTATCCCCTTTTGTTTTCATGGTGATCTGGCCAGTAACACACCTTCTGTATTAGAGCGCCCCCTCACTCAGGATGAAAGAGCAACAGGTGGCATCTTTGGACAGCAACATTGTCAGTCTGGAGGGGAGTGGTAAAGCCAACACAGCAGCTATGCTGGTTCTTCCCTCTCCACTGGCCATTCGCAGAAGCCTTTGTATTTTGTCAATGTGCTCAAATAATACAAAGGCTTCTATGAATGGGCAGGAGGATAGAAGGGCGGGCATAGCAGCTGAAGCATTATCTGCCCCTCTCCAATCTTGCCCATTCACAGAAGCCTTTGTATTTTGTCAATGTGCTCACATAACACAAAGGCTTCTGTAAATGGCCAGCAGGAAGGTGGGGGACAGGCATAGCAGCTAAAGCGATACCTTCCCCTCCCCTACTCCTGTCCATTCACAGAAGCTTTTGTATTTTGTCAATGTGTTCAAATAATACAAAGGCTTCTATGAATGAGCAGGCGGATGGAAGGGGCAGGCATAGCAGCTGAAGCGATATCTGCCCCTCCCCAATTCACAGAAGCCTTTGTATTTTGTCAATGTGCTCAAATAATACAAAGGCTTCTGCGAATGGGCAGGAGGATGGAAGGGGCAGCGTCGGGAGGTCCGGAAGTTCTCTTTCAGCACTAAAAACCTGCCTATGGGCAGCGGCTTTGATGCAACTGTAAATGGGTTCGTCTTTGGCTGTAGACTGTTGCACTGATAACATTACGATGGGACTTTTCAGAGTTTATTTTGCAGTCTGTGGCACTCATGTCACATCAAAGTAGTGCAGGGACCTTTTTTTAAGTCGCAGAGATTTGAACGACTTCCATTGAAACACATGGGCTGCGAACTTGACAGGCGATTTTAGGTGTCCAAAGTCGCATGACAGATCGCACAAGCGTGAATGGAGCCTTAAGGAAAAAAAAAAGTCATACTAACAAACACACATTCCAAAACACAAGAGCGAAAGAAATAAAAAACATATTACAAAGCAGCCTCCCTCTGAAGAGGATTCAAGTCTGTGCTGTGGATAGGGGGCGTGGCATGAGGTCTGCATTATTATTACAGGTATCAGAGTGCGTGTGATCAGTAGTCTCGCTCAGAAATCCGCAAAGGACGCGATGATGTCATCTTTTCGATTTCCAGGAAACACGAGAATACGGAATGCTCCTCTTCTTCTCCGACGCTTTGAAGTAAGCGTACGCCGGCTGGCCAGGTAACTCGCTGTCGGGATTTTCTTGCATCATTTTCAGCTTGGCCTCGATGGCTTTGATTTTAGCACTGACACTGCACCAAAAAAAAAAAATAACACAACAGGTGAGAAAAAAATTCAATACATACAGTTTATTTCACAGAAGCCTTTGTCATGTGAATGTGCTCACATAATACAAAGGCTTCTGTGAATGGGCAGGATAAGGGAAGTGTTGAGGCAAGCATAGCAACTGCAATACCCGCCTCTACCCTTTTCTGCCCATTCACAGAAGCCTTTGTAATGTGAATGTGCTCACATAATACAAAGGCTTCTGTAAATGGGCAGGATGAGGGGAGTGTTGAGGCAAGCATAGCAACTGCAATACCCGCCTCTACCCTTTTCTGCCCATTCACAGAAGCCTTTGTAATGTGAATGTGCTCACATAATACAAAGGCTTCTGTGAATGGGCAGGATGAGGGGAGTGTTGAGGCAAGCATAGCAACTGCAATACCCGCCTCTACCCTTTTCTGCCCATTCACAGAAGCCTTTGTTTGTTGTGAATGTGCTCACATAATACAAAGGCTTCTGAGAATTAGGGTTGGCAGAACAGCTGCAGCGATACCAGCCTCTCCACTTTTCTGCCCATTTACAGAAGCTTCTGTATATTGTGACTGTGCTCACATAATACAAAGGCTTTTGTGAATGGGCAGGAGGAGGGCAGGTTTGAGGCGAGCAAAGCAGTTGCAAAACCTGCTTCTCCACTTTGCTGCCCATTCACAAAAGCCTTTGTATGTTGTGATTGTGCTCACATAGTACAAAGGTATCTGTGAATGGGCAGGAGGAGGGAATAGGCAGGCATAACAGCTGCAGCAATTCATCCCACTCCCCTCCTCCTGCCTATTTACAGAAACCTTTGTATTCTGTCAATGTGCTCATACAATATAAAGGCTTCTGTGAATGGGCAGGGGGAGGGGCAGGCATAGCAGCTGCTTTCCTGTTCAAGATGCAGAGCTCAGTAGAGAAGCACACACACAGCAGGTATGCCTGGGCCTCCCCTGCTTCTGCCTATTCACAGAAGCCTTTGTATCTTGTGAACAAAATCACATAATGCAGTGGTCATCAACCTTGTCCTCAGGGCCCACTAACAGGCCAGGTTTGCAAGATAACTGAAATACATCACAGGTGATATGATTGCAGTATTCTAGTCCGCATCTCCCCAAGGTTATACATAAAACCTGGCCTGTTAGTGGGCCCTGCAGGAATGGTTGATGACCACTGACATAATGCAAAGGCTTCTGCGAATAGGCAGAAGTAGGGGAGGGGAAGGCAAAGCAGTTCTCTTAAAGAACCTGAGACTACAGTGAGCAGCGTTGAGTGTGAATGGGCAGGAGGAGGGAAAAAGATCAGCTGCAGCAATACCTGCCCCTCCCCTTTGCTGCTTATTTACAGTAAAGCACTGTGTACATTGATGGCGCTATGGTAGTACCTGTAATAACGCTGACTTTCAAAAATCAGGTACTGCTTGGGATCCAGCGCGGTCTTCCGGTTTTTCCTACCGCTGTGGGTGCTGCCATCTTGGTGCAAGCTTTGTGAATGGTTCTGCAGATGTCCCAGAATGCCGCAGGAGGGGGAGGGGGCAGGGTGAGGATTGCAATTGGGGAGCAGGTATCAAAAAAAAAAAAAAAAAATAGTACTTGTTCCCCCCAAAACAACTTAATTACAGGTTGGGCAAGGGGGCGCCTTTACTTTATGTAAAAAGTTCCACTTTAACCGCTTGCTGACCAGGCGTTTTCTGACACTCTTTAGTTTACAAGTCTAAGTCGATATTTTTTGCTCGAAAAATTACTTATAACCTCCTAAAAATTATACTTTTTTTTTTTTTTTTAACAGAGACCCTGGGGAATAAAAATGGCAACTGTTGCATTTTTTTTTTAAATACACCTTAACGGAACCCCCCCACAATATATACCCCAATATACCCACCACTTGATCGTACTTGCAGGTGGCGGGAGGGGACGTTCCCCCCCCCCCCTCCTCCCGTAGCCATCCGGTGCTTTTCCGGACTCTTCCGTGCCATCAGGGGCTCGGAGAATGAATCGGCCGGTGACGGATGAGGACCATAGAGATGACCGGTGACCAGATGGTCACCGGTCATCTCTATGACCGTCTGAGGCCCGGGCGCGACGTTACGACGTCACGCTCAGGTACTCGGAAGTAAACAAAGCCGCGATTGTGACCGTCGGCATGAGATCGGTGAATTTTTTTCACCGATCTCACGCTTTCCAGCCTGGAGAAGAGATATGAGGTCTTATTGACCCCCCCGCATCTCTCCATAAAGAGGACCTGTCACACACTATTCCTATTACAAGGGATGTTTACATTCCTTGTAATAATTCCTATTAAATAATTCCTATTAAAAGTGATCAAAAAAAAAAAAAAAAAAGAGTGTAAAATAAATAAATAGGTAAAATAGCAGCATCTCTCCATAAAGAGGACCTGTCACACACGATTCCTATTACAGGGGATGTGTACATTCCCTTTAATAGGAATAAAAGTGATAAAAAAAAAATATATATATATATTTTTTAATTAAAAAAAAAAAAAAAAAAAATTTTTTAAACACCCCTGTCCCCGGGAGCTTGCGCTCAGAAGCGAACGCACATACAAGTCCCGCTAACATATGTAAACGC
>CM056057.1:8866256-9113756 GCA_029574335.1 Rana kukunoris | reverse complement strand
ATGAAGGGCCAATTAGATGGGAGGTCATTTAGCCACAAGCTCAAGGAACCCCCCAGCCAACCGGAGGAGGAACCCTGGTTGAGAATGTCTGGTCTACAAGATATAGTATGATATACACTGGAATTTACACAGGCGGGGATCAGCGACTTATAGTGAGATTGTGATTGGGTGGCAGACAATCTGGTGCTAACAGACACTGGCTGGGAGGGTCACTGTCTGACAAGGACATCACTAGTGATCAGATAGAATTGCTTGCTGACCACATAATGGCAGAGCGGCTCTCCTGTGCCGGGTCACATACCTAGTAGTACCCGAAGGGCCAGATAAAAGGCAACCAAAAGGGCCACATCTGCCCCCCCCCCCCACCCCTGGGGCTGCAGTTTGTAGACCACCACCCTAAAAGGGGTGCCGAAATGAATCGCATCGCGATTCGGGTGTTCCCGGTGCGGCATCAATGCATGCGACCGGGAAAAATAGATTTTCGGAAAGTTGCTCCGCCCTTCTCAGGAGAGTGCTCCGAGTCATTAACCCCTTGGCGCCAAACATATGCATCCCCGGCTTTAGGGGGTTATAGCGGGATGATGCCCGCACCTGCACCACGCTGCTACCGTTTTTAGAGCAGACGATCGGCTGTTATACTGGAGGAGTGGGACATCCCCCTTCCGCTACTTGTACTGGGCCTCCGGTCCCACCGGGAGACTCGATCCGCAAGCCGGGACTTCCGGGCGGCTAGAGACAGACTGGAACGGAGCGTCGGTATGTAAACACGGAAGCGACGTCATGATGTCACTTCCGATTTACTCAGCGGCCAATGGCGCCAGTTCTAAAACAAAAATTACAGTATTCAGAATCACCGTTTTCAGCGATCTGAATACTTTGAAGTGTAAAAGGAGGGATTGGGGGTCTTTTAGATCCTTCCATAAAGAGTACCCGTCACCACCTATTACTGTCACAAGGGATGTTTACATTTCGTGCGACAGCAATTAGGCTGCATTCACACCTAGGCGACAAGTAACGCCGCGTACGCGGCTTACTTTGCCGCGATTCCTTTAACTTTTTTTTTTTTAACAAATTCTTTCCATTGCCGTCTATGGCCGAACGCCAATGCCGCCTGAAAAAAAGGGTCCGGGACTTTTTTTCAGGCGGCAGGCGTACGGCGTTTCGGCGTGAGATGTGAACCATCTCATAGACAGCAATGGAAATTCGCCCCTCCAGCGGCACGAGCGTCGGGCGTTTTGTCGCCAAGGTGTGAATAGAGCCTAAAAGTGAACGATTTTTTTATTTTTTTTTAACCACTTGTCAACCTAGGAAGACCCGGTTATCCTGGGTGGACGTCATATGACGTCGCACCTTTAAAAACCACTAGGGGGCGAGCGCGCGACAGGCACCCGCGATTGCTCAGTAACTGAGCAGGAAATTGGGTATGTGTGTGTAAACACAGAGCTCCACGTCCTGTCAGGGAGAGAGGAGACCGATCTGTGTCCCTTGTACATAGGGACACAGCATCAGTCACCTCCCCCAGTCACCCCCCTCCCCCCACAGTAAGAATCACTCCCAGGATACACATTTAACCCCTTCATCGCCCCCTAGTGTTAACCCCTTCCCTGCCAATCTCATTTATACAGCAATCAATGCATTTTTTTTAGTACAGATCGCTGTATAAATGTTAATGGTCCCAAAAATGTGTCAAAAGTGTCCGATGTGTCCGCCATAATGTCCCAGTCACAATAAAAAAAAAAAAAAAAAAAAAAATCGCTGATCGCCGCTATTACTAGTAAAAAAAATAATAATAGAAATGCCATAAAACGATCCCTTATTTTGCAGACGCTATAACTTTTACGCAAACCGATCAATAAACGCTTCTTGCAAAAAAAATTTAAACAAAAATATGTAGAAAAATACTTATCGGCCTAAACTCAGAAAAAAAATTGTTAAAAAAATAAATAAAAATGGATATTACAGCTAAAAATAAAAAAAACATTGAATTTTTTTCAAAATTGTCGCTCTTCTTTTGGTTATAGCGCAAGAAATAAAAACCGCAGAGGTCATCAAATACCAGCAAAAGAAAACTATTTGTGGGGGGAAAAAGAAAAAAAAAAAAGATAAAAAGTTTCATTTGGGTACAAATTGCAATTGTCATTCAAAATGTGACCGCGCTGAAAGCTACAAATTGGTCTGGGCAGGAAGGGGGTGAAAGTGCCCAGTAGGCAAGTGGTTAAAAACACTATGTAAAAGAAAAAAAATGTAAAAAATGTAAAGCGTCCCTGAGAGCTTATGTAGCAAAGAAAACGCATACACAAGTCCCGCCCGCATATGTAAACGGTGTTCAAATCACACGTAAGGTATCGATACGATTGTCAGAGCGAGAGCAATAATTCTAGCCCTAGACCTCCTCTGTAACTCTAACCTGGTAACCGTTATTTTTTTTTTAAAACGTCGCCAATGTAGGTTTTTAGGTACCGTAGTTTGTCGCCATTCCACGAGTGTGCGCAAAAAGACACAGGTTTTTAGGTACCGTAGTTTGTCGCCATTCCACGAGTGTGCGCAAAAAGACACTCACCTGTCCCACAATCCAGCGACGTAGCCTGGCCCCCTGAACCCTCCATGCTCTCCCCCGACCTGTTCACAGCACTGGCAATACTACTGTGGGCATCCGGCTGTGACAGCCGGGTGCACATGTCTCATTGCGCTGCCCTGCATAGGCGGGCAGTTTTCTGGGACCTGTGATGTGTCCCGGAAGATTGCAGGGAGGAAGGCGCCCCAAGCAGAAGTAGGAGCTCGTCAGTAATCGTGATGCATCGTGAAGTCGAATCGAATCGCAAGACCAGTCAAGATGCGCACTTCCACGCCCTAACATAGCAAATGCTTCATTTCTTTACCACTTAATCACCTTAGGACGTCCATGGACGTCCTCCACTTTGTGCAGTGATATCTGAATGATGGGTGCAGCCACAGGCATCATTCAGATATCGCCGTCTTCAGCGGGCGATTCTGTGCACCATAAGAACGATCAAAGCGACGGTTCCGCTGCTTGATCGTTTTTATAGGCGGCGGCAGAGGACGTCCCACCCCCCCTCCATCTGGTGCTTCTCCGGGCTCTCCCGTGCCATCGGGGGCCTGAAGAGCGAATCGGCCGGCGTTGCCTGCAGAACCAGAGAGATGACTGGTGACCAGACGGTCACAGATATCTCTATGACCGTCGGAGGACCAGGCGTGACGTTATGAACGTCACGCCCGGTACCTGGAATGTAAACACAGCATTAGATTGGTGAATTTTTTTTCACGATCTCATGCTCTCCAGCCAGGAGGAGAGATGTGGGGGGAGGGGAAGGCCTTATTGACCCCACATCTCTCCATAAAGAGGACCTGTCACCATGATTCCTATTACAAGGGATGTTTACATTCCTTGCAATAGGAATAAAAGTGATAAAAATAAAATAAAAAAAGTGTAAAAATAATAAAAATAAAAATTAAAAACGCCCCTGTCCTGGTCGCTCACGTGCAGAAGCAAAAACGCATGCAAGTCCCGCCCACATATGTAAACACCGTTCAAACCACACATGTGAGGTATCATCACATGCGTTAGAGCGTGTGCAACAATTCTAGCACTAGACCTCCTCTGTAACTCAAAAATAGTAACCTGTAGAAATTATTAAAGCGTCGCCTATGGAGGTTTTTAAGTACCGAAGTTTGGCGCCATTCCATGAGTGTGCGCAATTTTAAAACGTGACATGTTTGGTAGCTATTTACTCGGCGTAACATCATCTTTCACATTATACAAAAAAACTGGGCTTTACCGTTTTGTTATTTTTTAAATTTCCCTAAAAAAAGGCGTTTGAAAAATTATTGCGCAAATACCGTGCAAGAAAAAAAGTTGCAATGACCGCCATTTTATTCCCTAGGGTGTCTGCTAAAAAAAAATATATATATATATATAATGTTTGGGGGTTCTGATCCCGCCGCATCGCTGGGGATCCGATGCATGTACCTGGCGGCCGCTATGTCCGTCGGGTACATGCGATCGGCGGGAAAACGAATAGATGACAGCAGGGACGTGGAGCTCTGTGTGTAAACACAGAGCTCCACGTGCTGTCAGCGGAGAGGAGACCGATCTGTGTCCCTTGTACATAGGGAAACAGCATCGATCATCTCCCCTAGTCACCCCCCTCCCCCCACACAGAACACACCCAGGCAATACATTTAACCCCTTCCTCACCCCCTAGTGTTAACCCCTTCCCTGCCAGTCACATTTATATAGTAATTAGTGCATTTGTATATCACTGATCGCTGTATAAATGTGAATGGTCCCAAATTTGTGTCAAAAGTGTCCGATATGTCCGCCGCAATATCGCAGTCGCAATAAAAAAAACGCAGATCGCCGCCATTACTAGTAAAAAAAAAAATAATAAAAAAAAAAAATCATAATTCTGTTCCCAATTTTGTAGGCGCTATAACTTTTGCGCAAACCAGTCGCTTATTGCAATTTTTTTTTTTTCAAAAATACGTCGGAAAAAACGTATCGGCCTTAACTGTGAAAAAAAATTGTTAAAAAAAATAAAAAAATTGGGATATAGCAACAAGTAAAAAATATATATCTTTTTTTTAAATTGTCGCTCTTTTTTTGTTTATAGCGCAAAAAATAAAAACCGCAGAGGTGATCAAATACCACCAAAATAAAGCTCTATTTGTGGGGAAAAAAAGGACGTCAAATTTGTTTGGGAGCCGCGTCGCACGACCGCGCAAATGTCAGTTAAAGCGACGCAGTGCCGGAAGCTGAAATATCACCTGGGAATGAAGGGGGTTTATGTGCCCAGTAAGCAAGTGGTTAATTCAGGCCCACTTCATCAGAACCCAAGTTAGAGAGGTGTGCGGTGTCATTACCTTTATCTGAGCATGGGCCCACCTGACAACCAACTTCTTCGACAACGCCATCTTCCCATTGAGACGCTGGATGGCTTTTTCTGCTTCCTGTCCAAAGCGAGAAAAAAACAAAAAAAGGAACAATGACTCCGAAATATATTTATTAAGACTGATATGAAGTCTTAATCAGAAAAGTAAAACGGTCACCCCCCCCATGTGTGGGCCTACAGTGGATATAAAAAGTCTACAAACCCCCCCCTCCCCCCCCGAGAGGTAACATTTCAACTTTCTGTGATTTAAAAAAATAAAAAAATAGACAAAGATAAATAATTTCAGAACTTTTTCCACCAAGTTACTTTGAACCCCCAAACATTATTTTTTTTTACACACCCTATACCAGTGATGGTGAACCTCGGCACCCCCAGATGTTATGGAACTACATTTCCCATGATGCTCATGCCCTCTGCAGTGTAGTGGAGCATCATGGAAAATGTAGTTGCAAAACATCTGGGGTGCCGAGATTCTCCATCACTGGTCTAGAGAATAAAATGGAGGTTGTTGCAATACTTTGTCAGGGTTCGTCAAACCCCGGGCGCCAGGTCGCAGGTAGAATTAGCGACCTGGTGCCTGGGGCGGCACAGCTAGGGTATCCTGTGTCTCCATACGCCCCCGCTGTGCGATCGCGTCGGGCCGCAGCTTTGAGGCCTTCTGCAGGCCTATGCTTCCTTCTGTGATCTGGCGCCATCTTGTGGTGGCCGTTGGTATGACAAGACAACCAGCAATGCTAATGGAGCTTCCCCTGTCTGTCTTCACTGCCATCTCATTCCCTCCAATTAGAGCCCCCAAACATTATATATATTTTTTATTCTAACACCCTAGAGCAGGGGTTTCCAAACTGCGGACCGGAGGCCAAAATGTGACCCTTTGCTAGTCTTTATTCGGCCCTTGGGGCACTATTTTTCCCACTGACACCAACAATGGGGCACTATTTCTTCCACCGATACCAATAATGAGATACAATTCCTCCTACCAATAAGGGCACTACTCCTCCTCCTCCTGTTGACCACCAATCGTAAGGCCATATCTATTTTTACTGATGCTGGGCCTGTGAAATTTTCTGCCCCTGCTGGCCACAATTCTGCCCTCCTAAAGTCTGAAGAACAATAAAATGGCCGCATTGTTTGAAAAGTATGGAGGCCCCCTGCCATAGAGAATAAAATGGCGGTCGTTGCAATACTTTCTGTCGCACCGTATTTGCGCAGCGGTCTTACAAGCGCACTTTTTCGGAAAAAATATTTTTTTTATATTGTGAAAGATAATGTCACGCCGAGTAAACTGATACCCAACATGTCACGCTTCAAAATTGCGTCCGCTCACGGAATGACGCCAAACTTTTACCCTTTAAAAAATCGCCATAGGCGACATTTAACCACTAGCCGACCGCCCGCCGTCATATTACTGCGGGAGGTCGGCACGCCTGGGTGAGAGCCCATAGCTATACGTCCGCTCTTTGTGCGGCCACTAGGGGCCGCGCCCCCCCCCAGTCCTGCGCACGTGCCCGGCGGGCGTGATCGCCGCCGGGCACGTGCGCTCGTTACAGAGCGGGCACCGGGAGCTTTGTGTGTAAACACAAAGCTCCCGGTCCTGTCAGCGGGGGAAACGCTGATCTTCTGTTCATACAATGTATAAATCAGAAGATCAGTGATTTCCCCTAGTGAGGCCACCCCCCCCCATACATTTAGAACACACCCAGGAACACACTTAACCCCTTCCCCGCCCCCTAGTGTTAACCCCTTCACTGCCAATGGCATTTTTATAGTAATCCAATGCATTTTTATAGCACTGATCGCTATAAAAATGCCAATGGTCCCAAAAATTTGTCAAAATTATCCGATGTGCCCGCCATAATATCGCAGTACTGAAAAAAAAACGCTGATCGCCGCCATTACTAGTAAATAATAAAAAAAAAAATTATAAAATGTCAAAAAAAATACCCCCTTTTTTGTAAACGCTATACATTTTGCACAAACCAAATAAAAGCTTATTGCGATTTTTTTTTTTACGAAAAATTTGTAGAAGAATACGTATCGGCCTAAACTGAGGAAAAAAAAAATGTTTTTTTAGATCTTTTTGGGGATATTTATTATAGCAAAAAGTAAAAAATATTGATTTTTTTTCAAAATTGTCGCTCTATTTTTGTTTATAGCGCAACAAATAAAAACCGCAGAGGTGATCAAATACCACCAAAAGAAAGCTCTATTTGTGGGGAAAAAAGGACGCCAATTTTGTTTGGGAGCCACGTCGCACGACCGCGCAATTATCAGTTAAAGCGACGCAGTGCCGAATCGCAAAAAGTGCTCTGGTCATTGGGCAGCAATATGGTCCGGGGGTTAAGTGGTTAAAATAAATTCTACAGGTTGCATGTTTTGAGTTACAGAGAAGGTCTAGGGCTAGAATTATTGCTCTCGGTCTACCGATCGCGGCGATTCCCCACATGTGTTTTGAACACCGTTTTCATATGCGGGCGCTGCTCCCGTATGTGTTCGCTTCTGTGCGTGAGCTCGTCGGGACGGGGCGCGTTTTCTGGCTTCTAACTTTTTTTAGCTGGCTCCTAGATTCCAAGCAAATTTGTCAAGCCCTGCTTTATATCATAACGTATTTGTGCAGCCATCTTACAAACGCACTTTTTTTTTGGAAAAAAATAAATAAAAAATTACACCTTTTTTTTTTTAACCACTTGGTGTCTGCGCTATAACCGAATGATGGCTACGGCGTGGACCCCAAATGCCGGGCGGACGTCAATAGAGATGTCCTATACTTTGCGCACTGTAAACACTCCAGTTACTGAGACTTGGGTCCCGGTCCCTTACCACGTGATCAGCTGTCAGCCAATGACAGCTGATCACGTGATGTAAACAAAAGCCGGTAATCTTTTTTTTCTTCTCACGCTGATAGCCGATCACCGTCTTATGTGAAAGGGACATCGGTCCCGAAGAGGAAGGAGGCACATATGCCTCCTCTCTACCCACAAGTGCCACCTATCAATGCCCACAAGTGCCACCTAGCAGTGCTGCCTATCAGTGCCCATTACTGCCACCCAGTCCCCATCACTGCCACCTAACAATGCCACCTTCAGCCACTTCTCAGTGCCCACCAGTGCCATCGATGCCCTTCAGTGCCACCCAGTGCAACCTCTCAGTGCCCACAAGTGCCCCCTAGCAGTGCTGCCTATCAGTGCCCATTACTGCCACCCAACAATGCCACCTTCTGCCACTTCTCAGTGCCATCAATGCCCTTCAGTGCCACCCAGTGCAACCTCTCAGTGCCCACAAGTGCCACCTAGCAGTGCTGCCTATCAGTGCCCATTACTGCCACCCAGTCCCCATCACTGCCACCTAACAATGCCACCTTCTGCCACTTCTCAGTGCCAACCAGTGCCATCAATGCCCTTCAGTGCCACCTCTCAGTGCCCACAAGTGCCCCCTAGCAGTGCTGCCTATCAGTGCCCATTACTGCCACCCATCAGTGCCCCCTATCAATGCCATCTTTTAGTGCCACTTCTCAGTGCCCCCTATCAATGCCCTTCAGTGCCACCCATCAGTGCCATCTTATCGGTGCCGCCCAGCAGTGCAGCCTCATTAGTGTACATCAATGAAGGAGAAAAATTACCTGTTTTCAAAATTTTATAACAAAATATACATTTTTTTTTTAATTCCGCAGAGGTGATCAAATACCACCAAAAGAAATCTCTATTTGTGGGGGAAAAAAATATAAAAATTTCATTTGGATACAGCGCTGGATGACCGCGCAATTGTCATTCAAAGTGCGACAGCGCTGAAAGCTGAAAATTGGTCTGGTCACGGAGCACGCACCCACAATGGCGCGATTTAAATGCGATGTACAGGTACGTTGATTTGCGCTGCCGTGCCATTCTGCCGACGTATATCGGCGTGAGCCGGTCGGCAAGTGGTTAAAATGCAAATCAATTTATAAAAAACTTTTTTGAAATGCGTTTTGTTTTTCTGGATATTTTCTGTTATTCCGTCTCTTACCAATAAAATACCGACCAATAAAATTATAGAGTGATCATTTCTTTGCCAGTGTGCAAATACCCCCCCCCCCCACTGTAAAATTAGAGATTATATACACACAAAACACACACTAAAGTAGTGAGTGTACAGCTTGTATCTTTTCATGTGACAACGCTGAAGAAATGAAAGGGGCATGGAGGTCAATGATCTGTAGCCCCCCCAGTGCCGGCGGCACTCATGCAGCCCCAGACCATGACACTCCCACCACCATGCCTGACTGTAGACAAGACACACTTGTCTTTGTCCTCCTCACCTGGTTGCCCCCCCCCACACACGCCTGACACCATCTGACACCAAGTACCTTTATCTTGGTCTCATCAGACCACAGGACACGGTTCCAGTAATCCATGTCCTTAGTCTGCTTGTCTTCAGCAAACTGTTTGCGGCTCTTTCTTGTGCATCATCTTTAGAAGAGGCTTCCTTCTGGGACGACAGCCATGCAGACCAATTTGATGCAGTGTGCGGCGTATGGTCTGAGCACTGACAGGCTGACCCCTCCCCCACCCCTTCAACCTCTGCAGCAATGCTGGCAGTACTCATACGTCTATTTCCCAGAGACAACCTCTGGATATGACACTGAGCACGTGACCTCAACGCCTTTGGTGGACCATGGCGAGGCGTGGGAGGGGAACCCGTCCTGTTATACCGCTGGATGGTCTTGGCCACCGTGCTGCAGCTCAGTTTCAGGGTCTTGGCAATCTTCTTTTAGCCTAGGCCAGGGGTAGGCAACCCCGGCTCTCCAGCTGTTTTGAAACTACAAGTCCCATGAGACATTGCAAGACCCTAACAATCACGGGCATGACTACTAGAGGTAGAGACATGATGGGATTTGTAGTTTCACCACAGCTGGAGAGTCGAGGTTGCCTACCCCTGGCCTAGGCCATCTTTATGTAGAGCAACAATTCTTTTATTTCAGATCCTCAGAGAGTTCTTTGCCATGAGGTGCCATGTTGTCCTTCCAGTGACCAGTAAGAGAGTGAGAGCGATAACACCAAATTTCACACACCTGCTCCCCATTCACACCTGAGACCTTGTAACACTAACGAGTCACATGACACCGGGGGAGGAGAAAAGGGCTAATTGGGCCCAATTTGGACATTTTCACTTAGGGGTGTACTCACTTTTGTTGCCAGCGGTTTAGACATTAATGGCTGTGTGTTGAGTTATTTTGAGGGGACGGCAAATGTACACTGTTATACAAGCTGTACACTCACTACACAACATTGTAGATACAAGGTGTCATTTCTTCAGTGTTGTCACATAAAAAGATACAAGGAAATATTTACAGAAAATGTGAGGGGTGTACTTACTTTTGTATATATATATAAATTTAAACAAAACATGTTGGGCTACGTAATTTTCCAAAACAAAAATTCTGATTTTTAAAAAGGTAAAAGAGAAATATCAGAAGTGGCCTGGGTGACAAGTGGTTAAGACGGTATTAGTTACACAGCACATGGGGGGGAAAATAAATAATAATAATAATAATTAAAAAAAAAAACAGAAGAGAATTGTAGAAACTTACCAGTTTAGTCTCAAAATTCACAAAGCAGTACCCCCGGGGCTGACCTTCTAGGGGGCCGGACTTGTGAAACAGGAAATCAAACTGCTTCACGTTCCCGAACTTCTGCAGGAGGTTTAACAGATGGTACCTAAGAGGAATAAAACAATGAAAAATTCAACATTTCTAAACTGTAAAAACAAAAAAAAGCAACAATTTCACCTTTAAAAACTGTAGTAAATTAAAGAATACGGTATGTCATAGCAAAATAAAACATAAAAGCACATATCTCCATGTTTTGAAGGTACCTGCACAAAAAATAAAATAAAAATAAAAAATATGATAAAAAATAAAAATGCAATACGTGTCGATCTGCCAGAATTGCATTTTGTTGTCTGGTGTAAGCCCTGCCCTGCTGTCTTTTGCTAAACAACCTAAAGGCATTTTCAACTTTAACTCCTGCCATACCGGGGGGCACTTATACACCTTCCCGCCCAGACCAAATTTTTAGCTTTCAGCACTGTTGCACTTTGAATGAGAATTGCGCGGTCGTGCTGCACTGCACCCAAACCAAATTTGTATCATTTTCTCCCCCACAAATAGAGATTTCTTTTGGTGGTATTTGATCACCTCTGGGATTTTTATTTTCTGCAAAAAAAAAAAAAAAAAAAATTACCGAAAATTTAGAAAAAAAATAACGTGTTTTTTTTGGTTTCCGTTATAAAACATTGTAAATAAGTACGTTTTCTCCTTCACTGATGGACACTGATGGTACTGCACTGACTGGCACTGATAAGGCGGCACTGATGGGCACCGATGATGGGCACTAATATGCGGCACTGGTGGGCGGCACGGATGGGCACTGATAGGTGGCACTAACATGTGTTGTACTAATGGATGCCAATCAGTGCCAAACAATGCCTGACAATCAGTGATGCCCATTGTGGGCACCGATTGGCATCCATTGCGGCACTGATTGGCATCCATTATTTGTGTTATCCCTGGTGGTCTAGGGGGGCATAACTGTTTTACATCCCTGGTGGTCCAGTGGGCATCCTCGGGGGGGGGGGGGGGGGGGGCAGTGCTGATAATCGATCAGCACAAACCCCCCCTGTCAGAGGAGCAGCCGATCGGCTTTTCCTCACTCATGTCTGTCAGACGCGAGTAGAGGAGAGCCAATTATCGGCTTTTCCTGTTTACATCGTTATCAACCGTGATTGGACACAGTTGATCACGTGGTAAAGTGTCTCCGTGAGAGACGCTTTACCTAGATTGGTGTTGCGGGGTGTCAGACTGACACCCTGCACAACGATCGCCCCGATGCACGCCCAGCGGCTCAAAATCCTGAGGACGTCATAGGACGTCCACTCAGGATTTTGAAACCATTTTTCCGCCGTCAATCTGTCATTGGCAGGCAGCAAGTGGTCAAAAAAAAAAAAACACAATTAATAAAACACACCCAAACTACAAAAAAAAAAAAAAATTAAAATAAAAACAAAGGGTGCTCTTTCGCGCTATTTCTTAACCACTTCAGCCCCGGACCATTTTGCTGGTCAATGACCAGGCCACTTTTTGCGAATCGGCACTGCGTCGCGCGACGTGGCTCCCAAACAAAATTGGCGTCCTTTTTCCCCCACAAATGGAGCTTTCTTTTGGTGGTATTTGATCACCTTTATCTTTTGCGCTATAAACAAAAATAGAGCGACAATTTTGGAAAAAAAATGAATCTTTTTTACTTTTTGCTATGATAAATATCCATAAAAAAAAAATAAAAAATAAAGTTTTATGGCATTTTTATTAATATTTTTTTTTTCTAGTAATGGCGGCGATCAGCGATTTTTATCGGTACTGCGACATTATGACGGACACATCGGACACTTTTGACACATTTTTGGGACCATTGTCATTTTTATAGCGATCAGTGCTATAAAAATGCACCGATTACTATAAAAATGTCACTGGCAGGGAAGGGGTTAACACTAGGGGGCGAGGAACGGGTTAGTGTGTTCTAACTGAAGGGGGGGGGGGGGGACTGACTAGGGGAAATGACAGATCAATGTTCATACATTGTATGAAGAGACGATTAGTCATTTCTCCCCCTGACAGGACCTGTAACGAGCGATCGCGAGTGCCCGGTGGTGATCACGACCACCGGCACACGCGGCAGCACCAGGGGCGCGCTCCCCTATTGGCTGCAATGCGAAATGACATAGCTACGTGATTTCGCGCAGCCGAGCCGACCTGCTGCCGTATAACTGCGGCGGCCGGTCGGCTAGTGGTTCATTCCCCCTTTACATCATAGCGCCCCTTTACAGAGCATCCCCCTTTACATTACAGCCCCCCTTTACATAGCATTTCCCTGTCCATTACAGCCCCCCCCTTTACAGATCATTCCCCTTTACAGAGCATCCCCCCCCCCCCACCTTTTACAGATCATTCCCCTTTACATTACAGCCCCCCCCCTTTTACAGATCATCCCCCTTTACATTACAGCCCCCGTTTACAGAGCATTCCCCTTTACATTACAGCCCCCCCCCCCTTTTACAGATCATCCCCCTTTACATTACAGCCCCCCCCCCCTTTTACAGATCATCCCCCTTTACATTACAGCCCCCCCCCCCTTTTACAGATCATCCCCCTTTACATTACAGCCCCCCCCCCCTTTTACAGATCACTCCCCCTTTACATTACAGCCCCCCTTTACATAGCATTTCCCTGTCCATTACAGCCCCCCCCCTTTACAGATCATTCCCCTTTACAGAGCATCCCCCCCCCCCACCTTTTACAGATCATTCCCCTTTACATTACAGCCCCCCCCCCTTTTACAGATCATCCCCCTTTACATTACAGCCCCCGTTTACAGAGCATTCCCCTTTACATTACAGCCCCCCCCCCCTTTTACAGATCATCCCCCTTTACATTACAGCCCCCCCCCCTTTTACAGATCACTCCCCCTTTACATTACAGCCCCCGTTTACAGAGCATTCCCCTTTACATCAAAACTCTCCCCATTACATTACAGCCCCCCCCCCCTTTTACAGATCATTCCCCCTTTACAGAGCATCCCCTTTACATTACAGCCCCCCCCCCCCACCATTTACAGATCATTCCCCTTTACATTACAGCCCCCCCCCCTTTACAGATCAACCCCTTTACATTACAGCCCCCCCTTTGCTGAGTGAACCCCCCCCCCCAGATCACTCCCCCTTTACATTACAGCCCCTGTTTAGAGAGCATTCCCCTTTACATTACAGCCCCCCCCCCCTTTTACAGATCATTCCTCTTTACATCACATCCCCCCCCCTTTACATTACAGCCCCCCCTTTTAGAGATCATTCCCCCTTTACATCATAGAACCCCTTTACAGAGCATCCCCCTTTACATTAGAGGATTGCACTGTAAAAGGGCCACTGTGATATAAAGGGTTATGAACTGTTAAAGGGGGGCTGTGATGTTAGGGGTGAGATGCTCAGTACAGTGGTCTGTCACAGCGCCCCCGCCTTTCTTTACATCACAGCGCCCCTGTGCAGTCATGGTCCCCACCTTCTTTTCCTACCCTCACCATCACTGTCCTGCTGATAGGATGACACCGTCAGTGGGGTGGGAGACCCGGGGAGAGGACACAGACTGCGGTCACCGCTCACCTCCCCCCCCTGCTGTGTGGCCCCCTGGTTACTAACAGGCCGCGGACTGGTTGGGGGGGTGGGGCCCTCTGTCCTCATATACAAGGGTTATAAGAGCGCAGATTTGGTTTGCGTGTTATAGAATCTCTTACTCTGTGATTTTCGGGTCCAGGTTTCCTATCCACAGCCGATGTCCATCCTGCAGGGAGCCCTCAGACAGGATCGAGGCGTTCTCCAAAGGCAACCTCTTCAAGTCTTCCTCCATCGATTCTTCCTAATAGTACAGAAATAAATATAGAGTGTCAGCCTTTTACTCCATCAAATGTCTGTCCTCACATTGTCTACAACAGAAACAACTTTATATTAAAGCATAACTGGTGACCAGGTGGCATTCAACCTAAATGATCATGTGAACCAGGTTCTGGTTCACTCAGCAAAGGGGGGGGGGGTGGTTCAGCAGAGCTGGGGGTTACTACTGAAAAGGGGTGTAGCAGAGCAGGGAGTTACTACTCAGTGTCAAAATCAAGAGAGCAAGGAACCAGTAAAGATGGGGGTTACTATTGAGCAGGGGGGGGGGGATCAGCAGAGCTGGGGGACCAGCGAATGAAAAACTAGAAGATGTCACACGTGGTGCACTGTGTGGGAGCAATATATCGAGAGGTGAGTGGGGATGAGAGAGAGAGAGAGGAGGATCAGCAGAGCTGGGGGTTACTAAGTGGGGGGGGGGGGGGGAGTTCTGCTGCTGGGGGACCAGTTTTGGAAAAGCAAGAAGATGTCCCACGTGGTGCACAGTGTGGGAGCAATATATCAGGAGGGGAGAGAGTGAGAGAGAGAGCTGGGGGGAGGGGGATCAGCAGAGCTGGGGGACCAGTGAATGAAAAACTAGAAGATGTCACACGTGGTGCACAGTTTAGGAGCAGTATATTGGGAGGGGAGTGGGGACCAGAGAGAGAGAGAGGGGGAGGATCAGCAGAACTGGGAGTTACTGAGTGGGGTGGGGGATTCAGCAGAGCTGGGAGACCAGTGTAGGCAAAACTAGAAGATGTCGCACATTGTGCACTGTGTAATATATCGGCAGGTGAGTAGGGACCAGAGAGAGAGAGGAGGATCAGCAGTGCTGGGGGTTAATAAGTGTGGGGAGGGGAATAGCAGAGCTGGGGGTTACTGAACGGGGGATCAGCAGAGCTGGGAGACCAGTGTAGGCAAAACTAGAAGTTGTCGCACATGGTGCACTGTGTGGGAGCAATATATAGAGAGGTGAGTGGGGATGAGAGGTACAGAGAGGAGGATCAGTTACTACTTAGTGGGGTGAGTTAGCAGAGCTAGGGGTTACTACTTAGTGGGGAATCAGCAGAGCTGGGGGACTGGAGCAGGAGAAACTGGGAAGATGTCACATGTGATGCACAGGTCAGAAAAGCAGAGGATCAGCAGAGCTGGGGGTTACTATTCAATAGGGGTGCAGCAGATCTGTGGGTACTGCTGAGCAAGGTGGTCAGCGGAGCTGGGGGGTTACTACTCAGTGTGGGATCAGCGGAGCTGTGGGATCTGCCAAGAGTGTGTATGTGTGGGGGAGGGGGGGGGGGAAATGGTGAGCAGGGGTTTTACTGGAGTCCTTTTAATACAAATAATAAATCTGAAGAAGTGAAACCCTGGCACATCATGAAGTGTTGCGGCTCCGCGCTCATCCAGCCTCTGGAGACCGAGAGAGCCCAGGAGGGTGAAACGCGTTGGCGCATGCAACGTCCAGTGTCAATAAAGCTGTGTGAACAGCCTGGCGCAGCTCTTCTTCCATTGCCATCACTGAGCAGGCTGCTCTCATGTCTGATGACAGGTCCTCTTTGTTGGAATGTTCCCTGCACAGTGTAGATGAAGATCCGTCCGGCGATGACGGCACCCCCCCCCCCCCCCCCCCCCCCGGGACGGGTGATTAGCGGCGGAGGGCTGTGATTGGTCGGAGACGGATTGTGTGAGCGGAGCATACAAGGTGAGTCCAGTTCTGTTCTGCTGGAAATTGATATTTATAATCAGATTACATGAAATCTGTCATCAGAATACTCTGCTCTCCATCACAGCCCCTCCCCCCCCTCCCGGAATTTTACCGCCATCTCCGGGAGACGAGGACTGCGAATTGCCGCCAAGAACCCCCCCGGCGGGACACAGAGCGCTCTCCCAATCATTGTTCACAGCACGCCCGGATTATACAGTACAGTGGTGTGCTGGGACCCGGACCCCGGGGGGCAGTAAGGAGCGCAGGCCGGATCCCCATATCTTCCGGGGTGGGGGGGGCGGGGGGGTTAGGTTAGTTTACACGGTGGCGGTGAACGCTCTGCCCGCGCTCCACGTCCGTATGTGGACCGTTATAGCCCGACATCCAATCACTGAGACTCACCCGTTACAGCTGGCTGGACAGTGATAGAGCAGCAGCAGACTGATGAGGTCTTCCTCTGCTCTCTCCTCCTATCAGCATGCCTTGTTTGGGGGGGGGGGGGGTGACAAGCCTAGCACGGGTATTAAAGGCGCGTTTTTCTAATCGTTTAATGCGACCGGGGCCTCAGTCCTGTACACCCCACTCCTAGTCTGAGTGCTGCTGTAAAGAAGATCGTGGGGGGGGGGGGGGGGGGCTGAGCCATATAATTCCTTAAAAAAAAAAAAAAAAAAAAAGGGTGAAAAATTCATGAAGTAGGAAGATAAAATTATTATAATTATTTATGTTATTAATTTATTATTTTATTAACTTAATATTTCTATATAATTTTATTTTATTTATTAATAATAAAAACAAATTATATAAAAATATTATATTAATTATATATTTAAATGAACATAACTAATAATATTAATGATTAAGTATAATAATAATAATAATAATATCTTCCTTTGCATAAAAAAAAAGTAGAATCGTTCAAGTAGGAAGATAAAATTATTATTCATTTATATTATTAGTTATGTTATTCATTTATTATAGTAACTTAATATTTCCATATAATGCGTTATTTTAATTAATAATAAATAATTTTATCTTCCTACTTCATGAATGATTCTACTTTTTTTTTATGCAAAGGAAGATATTATTATACGTAATCATAATTATTATTAGTTATGTTATTCATTTAAATATATAATTAATATTTTTATATAATTAATTGGGGTTTTTTTTTTTATTATAAAATAACTTATTATATAGAAAAATTACGTTAATATTATAATAAATTAATAACACAAATAATTATAATAATTTTATCTTCCTACTTCATGAGTGAGTCTTTTTTTTTAATGCAAAGAAAATCACTCATGAATTAGGAAGATCAAATTATAATTATTATTATACTTAATGAATACTAATAATATAAATAATAAATTATATAGAAACATTCAGTTAATATAATAAATGAATAATTATAAATTGATCTTCCTAATTCATAAGTGATTCTCCTTTTTTTTTTATGCAAAGAAAATCATTCATGAATTAGGAAGGAGAATCATTTATGAATTAGGAAGATCAAATTATAATTATTCATTTATTACATTATTAACTGAATGTTTCTATATAATAATTTATTATTTATACTATTATTCATTAAGTATAATAATAATTATAAATTTGATCTTCCTAATTCATGAGTGATTTTCTTTGCATAAAAAAAAAAAAAAAGAGAAGGAGAATCATTTATGAATTAGGAAGATCAATTTATAATTATTCATTTATTATATTAACTGAATGTTTCTATATAATAAGTTATTATTTATATTATTATTCATTAAGTATAATAATAATTATGAATTTGATCTTCCTAATTCATGAGTGATTTTCTTTGCATAAAAAAAAAAGGGAGACTCATTCATGAAGTAGGAAGATAAAAATTATTATAATTATTTATGTTATTAATTTATTATATTATTAACTTGATATTTCTATATAATAATTTATTATTTTATTTAATAATAAAAACAATAAATTATATAAAAAATATTATAGTAAAAATATATTTAAATGAATAACATAATAATATTAATGATTAAGTATAATAATAATAATAAAATCTTCCTTTCCATAAAAAAAAAGTAGAATCATTCATGTAGTAGGAAGATAAAATTATTATTATAATTATTTATGTTATTCATTATATTATTAACTTAATATTCCTATATAATAAGTTATTTGTATTATTTAATAATGATAAAAACAATTATATAAAAATATTACATTAATAATAATATATTTAAATCAATAACATAATAATATTAATGATTAAGTATAATAATAATAATTGTATATTCCCCAACGTCCGGGGACCCCAGACCAGACTGGGGGGGGGGGGAGGGGACTTCCGGGGGACCCCAGACCAGACGGCGAACACTTCCGGGGGACCCCAGACCAGACTGGGGGGGAGGGGACTTCTGGGGACCCCAGACTGGAGGGGGGAGACTTCCAGGGGACCCCAGACCAGAGGGCGAACACTTCCAGGGGACCCCAGACCAGACGGCGAACACTTCCGGGGGACCCCAGACCAGACTGGGGGGGGGGGGGGGAACTTCCGGGGGACCCCAGACCAGACGGCGAACACTTCCGGGGGACCCCAGACCAGACTGGGGGGGAGGGGACTTCCGGGGGACCCCAGACCAGACGGCGAACACTTCCGGGGGACCCCAGACCAGACTGGGGGGAGGGGACTTCTGGGGACCCCAGACTGGAGGGGGGAGACTTCCGGGGGACCCCAGACCAGAGGGCGAACACTTCCAGGGGACCCCAGACCAGACTGGGGGGGGGAGGGAACTTCCGGGGGACCCCAGACCAGACGGCGAACACTTTCCGGGGGACCCCAGACCAGACTGGGGGGGAGGGGACTTCCGGGGGACCCCAGACCAGACGGCGAACACTTCCGGGGGACCCCAGACTGGGGGGGAGGGGACTTCCGGGGGACCCCAGACCAGACGGCGAACACTTCCGGGGGACCCCAGACCAGACTGGGGGGAGGGGACTTCTGGGGACCCCAGACTGGAGGGGGGAGACTTCCGGGGGACCCCAGACCAGACTGGGGGGGAGGCTTCTGGGGACCCCAGACTGGAGGGGGGGGGGGACTTCCGGGGGACCCCAGACCAGACAGGGACACTTGCAAGGACCCCAGACCAGATGGGGGGGACTTCCGGGGACCCCAGACAAGACAGGACCATTTGGGGGACCCTAGACTATACGGAGAGACTTGCAGGGACCCCAGACAAGGACACTTCCGGGGACCCCAGATGTGATACATGGACAACCGGGGACCGCAGATCAAATGGAAGATGGATGTCAGCGCCCCTTTGAGAACTTTCACCCCCCCATCAGATGATAACAGAGATGAGGAGTCACTGGGCACCACACAGGGGTCCCACAATCACCAGTCCCAGGGACTTGTATTCCGCCAACAACCCCTGAGGAGCCCCAGACTCCGGACATTCCCCTTTATAATATACACATCCCCCCCTCACCCCACCGCTTTGTTTACCGGAGAGGCCTCCGCTCAGCCGATCATCTTCCCAGCCGAGCCGGCGACGTCATCACAGCGCGACCTCCTCTCACCGCGCCGGCTGATGACGTCACCCGAGGCTGACAGACAGAGTGTGTCCAGGAGAAGAGGTGAGAACATGGAGGGGACACGGGGCGGGAGGGGGTGGCTCTTTATAGGATTAATTCTATATATTTCTATGTGGGGGGCTTTGTGTGGCATTGTATGGTGTGTAAAGATGTCAGGTGAGGGCAGGATACAGATATATAGATGTTTATTTATATTGTAGAGGCTGCAGGAGGTCGGCAGCCCTGAACCATATATATATATAATTTATCTGTCTTTTTTTTCGTTTTATATAATAATCTATATATATATATAATCAGTGCTGCTGGTCTCCTCCAGGCTTTTTTAGCCACTTTAATATAATTATTTTTAAATAGAATATATATATATATATATATATATATATATATATATATATATATATATATATAATTAAAGAGATTGTAATAATAATATATTAATAATATTATTGTTATTTTAATTATTATAATATATATTATTTTATATTTTTATGTATATAATAATATTTTTGTTATTATTATATTTAATTATTAAAATATATATTTTTATAACTTTATATTTTTATGTATATAATAATATGTTATTATTATATTATTAAAACGTAATATATATATATATATATATATATATATATATATATATATATATATATATATATATATATATATATATATATATTATTCAAATATATATATATCTGTATATTTGTATATGTTTTAATAATATAATAACAACAACATATTATTATATACATAAAAATATAAAGTTATAATAATAATATATATTTTAATAATTAAATAATATATATATATATATATATATATATATATATATATATATATATATATATATAATATAATAATAATAACAACATATTATTATATACATAAAAATATAAAGTTATAATAATAATATATATTTTAATAATTAAATTATATATATATATATATATATATATATATACATTTTTTTTTTTGATACTAATATAATAACAACAATATTATTATATACATGAAAATATAAAATAATAATATATATTTTAATAATGATAATATATTTTTAACAATAATAATATAAATAAACATAATAATATTATTATTATTATTAATATATTATTATAATCTCTTTAAATATATATATATATATATATATATATATATATATATATATATATATATATTTTTTATATTATTATCATCGCTATGGAAATCTGATCCTCTGGGTTGCGCTGACTCCCTTTTTTTTTTTTCTTCTCACTTTAATCATTACAGCTGAGATCCTGCCATGGCACTGACGGGTTTGGGAAGGTTCAAGCCGGTGCTACAGCAGCTAAGATCCTCAGCGGCTGCGGCGGCGGGGGGGTGCTCATGGAACGTGGCGCTCCTGGTCCGCCAGCAGCAGCTTCCAGGGGCCTGTCTGAGTAGACAGCTGGCTGCCAAAAGCAGCAAAGGTAAGTCGCTTTTTATTACAGGTCGAGACGCCGATCGTGAGGCTGCGTTTCTCTAAACCTTCTAGCTCAGTGCTGATTGGAGAGCTCGGGCTCTGTGTTGGAACACTGCAGAGAGCACAAGAAGTGCCTTATGCATTTTACCAACTTAAAAGATAAAAGAAAAGATTTACAAAAGTGTGAGTGAGGGGTGTACTTACTTTTGTGAGATACTGTGTGTATATCCCATAGTTTGTGGACTCTATGGGCCAGATTCAGATACACTTAATATTGCGCTGCGTAATCGAAATACTCTACGCTGCCGTATTTTTCCAGGCTCTACACCGAATCCTGGTAGATTTTTGCCCGTACGCTACGGCGGCGTAGTCTATTTCTCGCCGCGTAATCGAAATACGCGATTAGGGGGCGTGAAGCATTTAAATTAAGCGCGTCCCCGCGGCGATCGAACTGCGCATGCTCCGTTCAGAAATTTCCCGCCGTGCATTGCGCGAAATCACGTCGTTACGTCATTCGTTGTTTGAGTAGCGTCGTTTACGAACATTCCTATTCCCGGACGACTTGCGTAAAAAATAATAAAAGACGTCGGAAAACGTAAAAATTCGACGCGGGAACGACGGCCATACTTAACATGGGCTGTCTTATATTAGAGCAGCAAAAAGCTGGTATAGTGTTACGCAAATAAAAGATGACTAAAGGTGCCGTAAGAGATTGCGAATGAAGATCGTAATTTCGGGGATCGCCGGCAAAAGCTCATTTGCATACCCAGACGCGGAAAACGACGGGAAGTCCACCCAGTGGCCGCAATTTTATTGCAGCGTAGATCCGAAGGCGTACCAACACGTAAGCCAGTCGAATTGAAGCCCGCAGCCGTCATGGTTTTCATGGTTTGAGGGTTCAGACTAGCTAATAAACGCGCGTAATTTGAAATTACTCCAGTCTAACACCAGTTATGGCTCTCTGAATCTGAATCTGAATCTGAATCTGGCCCTTTATCTTTTTTACAGACTAAATAATAGACACTGATTTGGGTTATTTTCGCCAAAAACAAAATAATAGCAGAATACATCTTTGCCTAAATTTATGACAAAACTAGATTTTATTGGATATGTTTTATAACAGAAAGTAGAAAATATATATATGTATTATTTATCTGTCTTTTTTTTTCGTTTTATATAATAAAGCCCAGTGGTGATCAAATACCACAAAAATAAAGTGTAAAAAAAAAATTGGGTACAGCTTTGACCTACCGACTAAATAATAAACACTGATTTGGGTTATTTTCACCAAAGAAATGGAGCAAAATACAGTTTGGCCCAAATTCAAGAAAGAGAGATTATTTATTTGCAATTTTTTTTTTTTTTTATAACCAAAGCAAAGAATGCAAATGCAGTTTTTTTTTTTTTTCTTCAATATTTTCCATTGTTTTTGGTTTGTTTCGCAAAAAAACAAACAAAAAACAAGCAGTGATGAAATGCCACCAAAAGAAAAGCTTTATTTGTGTAGAAAAATAAATAAAAATAATAATAAAAGAATGATGAATATTTCATATGTGTACAGTGTTGCATGACCGCGTAATTGTCATTCAAAGTTTTACAGCCCTGACAGCTGAAAATTGTCCTGGGCAGGAAGGGGGTAAAAGAGCCTGGGATTGAAGGGGTTAAACATGTTGCTCCTTGTTACTGTAAATTCTAGGAATTCGGGACCGATACCGAGTATTTGCGGGAGTAGTTGTACTCCCGCAAATACCCCCGATACCTAAATAGAATACTCCTCCCCCCCCCCCGCTGCCGCCGCATCGAAAGCCGCCGCATGGGTTAAACAGCGTGCCGGAACATCGCAGCTTTCATTTGAATAGCTGTAGTGTTCCCGCGCGTATAGACACTCCCCCCTTGCTCGGGATTAGATGGGTGATCGTGATCTGTCCAATCCCGAGCAAGGGGGAGTGTCTATACGCAGGGGGAAAACAGCTATTCAAATGAATGCTGTGATTTTCTCGATGCGGCGGCGCGGCGGCAAAGGTATGGGGGAAATGGCTGGAGGGACATGGCTGAAGGGACATGGCTGCATATGTGAGGGACATGGCTGAAGGGACATGGCTGCATATGTGAGGGACATGGCTGAAGGGACATGGCTGCATATGTGAGGGACATGGCTGAAGGGACATGGCTGCATATGTGAGGGACATGGCTGAAGGGACATGGCTGCATATGTGAGGGACATGGCTGAAGGGACATGGCTGCATATGTGAGGGACATGGCTAGAGGGACATGGCTGAAGGGACATGGCTGCATATGCGAGGGACATGGCTGCATATGCGAGGGACATGGCTGCATATGCGAGGGACATGGCTGCATATGCGAGGGACATGGCTGCATATGCGAGGGACATGGCTGCATATGCGAGGGACATGGCTGCATATGTGAGGGACATGGCTGAAGGGACATGGCTGCATATGTGAGGGACATGGCTGAAGGGACATGGCTGCATATGTGAGGGACATGGCTGAAGGGACATGGCTGCATATGTGAGGGACATGGCTGCATATGTGAGGGACATGGCTGAAGGGACATGGCTGCATATGTGAGGGACATGGCTGCATATGTGAGGGACATGGCTGAAGGGACATGGCTGCATATGTGAGGGACATGGCTGCATATGTGAGGGACATGGCCGAAGGGACATGGCTGGAGGGACCTGGCTGCATATGTGGGGGACATGGCTGCATTTGGGGACACATGTAAAAAAAAGTATCGGTATTCGGTATCGGCGACTACTTTAAAAAAAGTATCGGTACTTGTACTCGGTCCTAAAAAAGTGGTATCGGGACAACCCTAGCAAATTCTAATATCTGTTTGTCTCCGGTTTTATTTCGGTTGTCACCTTGGCAGGAAGGTACGTAGGAGAGCCGGTGTAATAAAAACTGCTTTCTTTATCGTACATCACGGGACACAGAGCAGCATAGTAATTACTATGTGGGTTATAGAGCCTACCTTCAGGTGATGGACACTGGCAATCTTCAGACAGGAAGTCCCTCCCTATATAACCCCCTCCCCTAACAGGAGTACCTCAGTTTTTTCGCCAGTGTCTAGGTGTTGGTCACGGTTAAAGCCTGGTCCATTGTGGCTAGGCCAGCTACATACCGGATCCGTCCAAAGTGCCGCAGTGCCAAAGTGGACGGTACCCGGGCCCCGTTTAGAAGACCGGGGTCTTGCCTATAATGCTTCTCTTTTGAGAGCTGGATCCTGGGTTCCAGAGCATTGATCAATTACAGGGTCAAATGTTTGTCTGCTTGCCAGGGTGCTTATATAGGTCCAGGGGAGAGGTGACCTGCTATGGACCCCAGTCCCTGAAGGTCAATGACTATGCCCACGGTGAGGGGTGAAGGCTGGGCCTCTTGCTTTTAGCAACACCCTGCAGCGTGGACAGGTAAGTGGAGGGCTGCAGGACGTGGTCTGTTGGCAGTCTCTCCTAAGAAAGGGGATGGTGGGCTAGCCTAGATGTGCTGCTATGCACAGGCAATATTTTCCACTATGTCTGCTGTTGACAGGATGGTTATTTTCCCACACTGTTCCCCTGGCTGGCTAGGTGTTTGTTTGTCGAGGGGGTGCACGTCTATGGAGCATGAGAAGGGTGCTTACAGGTCTAGAGGCCATCATGTGGCGGACTGGAGTAGGCCTGGGTCCCCCGGCAGCGCGTGGTGTCCTCCTGCTTGGCAGCATGGCTTCCCCTGGGGGCCGCCATTGATCGCCGTGGCGTATTCCTGCTGTGCGCGCGCGGCTGGGCGGAGATGCGCGCGTGGGTGCGCGGCGGCGTGCGCGCGGCGGCCTGAGGGGGGGGAGGCGGAGCAGCATGCGGACGCCGGATAAAGCCTCATCGGTGGAGGACACACAGAGTGCAGGGCTGTGCCTTCAGGAGGGATCCAGGACACTCAGACGTGCACCAGTTCAGGGGCTGTGAGCCCAAATCTGGACACACTGCTCAGCCAGAAAAAGAGGTGCTGCAGGAATATTCCCTAAATACCTCCTTCCCCCCAGAGGAGACAGACTCTACACTTGGTCAGCAGAGCGGTTGCTGCTTTAGACAGCTACCTAAATCCCTGAGTCTCCTACCAGTGGCCTGATCACCCCAGAATGGCTGTGCTATAGGGGTACCTCGGGGTTGTACAGATGGCTCCCAAGGGATCAGGCTCTGCCAAGGGGTCTAAGACGGCAAAGAAGGCTAAAGGATCCCCATCAGGCTCAGAGGATTTGGGTCAGGCCGCGGTCACCCTGCCCTCCCCAGAGAGATCAGTGTTGGGGCTCCAGACCGAGTCATTGGAACCGGCGGGTGCTGTAGCTGGCCCTAATCATCCACCCCGGTCTATGTAACTGAGGAGGTTTTGGCTACCACCTTGGGGGGGTTGGAAATCAGACTTGCAGCCTTGATTGCTGCCTCCCTACCAGGGAAGAAACGCAATAGATCTCCTTCTCCTGCAGTGCAGGCTCCAGGCTTAGATCTCTCCTCAGACGAGTCAGAGTTTTCAGGATTCCAGGGAGAGGACCTGGAAGAAGGGGAATCTGAGGAATCCACCATTGAGGAACCCTTCTCGGCTTCTCAGGCAGAAAAGCTGTGGGTCCATTCTCTAACAGAAATGATTCGGTCTGCCTTCAAATTACCTACACCGGTGCCTCCGGTTGGTACGGTAGGTTCCTTGGGGTCCTTGAAGGCTCCTCAGGTTTCTATGTGTTTTCCGGTCCATCCCCTCCTTGCAGATGTAATGTATAAGGAGTGGGGTAAGCCGGATAGAATCTTTGTACCCCCTAGGAGGTTCGCGGTACTTTATCCCATGGAGGAAAAATTTGAGAAGAAGTGGGCAGTCCCGGTGGTGGATGCAGCTATTTCATGTGTTAATAAGACACTGACCTGCCCGGTCGACAATGTCCAAATGTTCAAGGACCCCGTCGATAAGCGGTTGGAAACATTGTTGAAGGCCTCCTTTGCCACCGCTGGGGCAGTGGTCCAGCCGGCTGTGGCTGCCATTGGGGTATGCCAGGCTCTTAAGGACCAAACTAAGCAGGTCCTAAGGGACCTCCCAGCCCAACAGGCACAAGATTTGGCAGATTTGCCAAGGGCACTCTGTTTTGCGATCGACGCAATTAAAGATTCGATCCAGCAGGCCTCCCGCCTCTCTATGTCCCTTGTTCATATGCAAAGACTTCTCTGGCTAAAGAATTGGGCAGCCGAGACTCCGTGTAAAAGACTTCTCACAGGGTTTCCCTTCCATGGGGAGAGGCTGTTCGGGGAAGACCTGGATGCATATATCCAGAAGATATCCAGCGGAAAGAGCACGTTGTTGCCAATAAAAAGGAGATTCAGAGGGCCCTCATTTAAGCGCCCTGCCTCTCCCGCGCCAGTATCTTCCAGCTCTAGGCAGTATAGACGGCCGGCAGGTCGGCCTGCCGGGGAGAGCAAGTCCAGGGGTCAGTTTACAGCAAACAAAAGACCCTGGACCCGCAAAGCGGGGAAACCCGCCCCTAAAGCGTCTCTCTGAAGGGGCGCCCCCATCCTCATGGGTGGGGGGAAGGCTCCAGCACTTCGCAAGGGTCTGGGAAGCAAGGATCTCCGACAGATGGGTCCGCTCCACAGTCACTTCAGGATATCGGCTGGAGTTCCAACAATTTCCCCCACCCCGGTTCTGCAGGTCTTGCGTACCAAGCGACCCAAGGAAGGCGGCGGCGCTCTTGGCATCCTTAGACCGCCTCCTGGATCAGGGGGTGATTGTCAAGGTACCAAGTCAGGAGAGAGGGATGGGATTTTATTCCAATCTCTTTATTATCCCAAAGCCAAACGGCGATGTAAGGCCTATCCTGGATTTGAAGGGCCTAAACAAGTACCTGTCGGTCCAGTCATTTCGATTGGAGTCCATCCGTTCAGTTGCCGCTGTCCTCCATGGAGGAGAGTTTCTAGCATCCATAGACATAAAGGACGCGTATTTGCATGTCCCTATATTTTCTGGCCACCACAAATTCCTGCGGTTTATTGTAGGTCGACGCCATTTTCAGTTCGTGGCCCTCCCTTTTGGGTTGGCCACGGCTCCCAGGGTATTTACAAAAATCCTGGCCCCACTACTCGCAGATCTAAGAACCCGGGGGATTCTGGTTCTGGCCTATTTGGACGATCTCCTCTTGATAGACCAGTCTGCCCCCAGCCTAAGGCGGTCGGGTCAGACTACAGTTCGATATCTAGAAACCTTCGGTTGGGTCATAAACAGGGACAAATCTGCCCTGCAGCCAACCAGGATCCTAGAGTACCTAGGTATGCGTCTCGATACGAATCGACAAAAGATATTTTTGCCACAGTCAAAGATTCTCGCCTTGAGGACATTCATTCTGTTGATTCTAAGAAAGAGGAAGCCATCCCTGCGACTCTGCATGCAGCTGTTGGGGAAGATGGTGTCAACTTTCGAAGCGGTACCCTGCGCCCAGATTCACTCCAGGAAATTGCAGTGGATCATCCTATCATGGTGGAACAAACAGGTTCAAGCCTTGGATCTACCCATTTTTCTCTCCCCGGTAGTCCGGGAGAGTTTCAGTTGGTGGTTGACTCCCAGGAACCTTCAGAAGGGGAAACCCTTCAACTCAGGGCCGTGGCAGATAGTCACGACAGACGCCAGCCGGACAGGTTGGGGTGCAGTCCTGGAGAACCTATCCCAGCAGGGGAGGTGGTCAGCCACGGAACAACACCTGCCCATCAACATCTTGGAGATGCGGGCAGTCCGGTTTGCCCTGAAGGCTTGGACATCCAAGCTAGTGGGGACGGCTGTCAGAATACAATCGGACAATGCTACGACGGTAGCATACATAAACCACCAAGGAGGTACAAGGAGTCGAGCAGCTCAGAGGGAGACAGATCAGATTTTTGCGTGGGCAGAGACCCACATACAGTGTCTCTCAGCGGTATTCATTCCAGGAATACAAAATTGGCGAGCAGACTATCTCAGCAGGAGACAGTTGTTGCCAGGAGAATGGGCTCTCCATCCCCAGGTTTTTCGAAACATCTGTCAGAGATGGGGGACACCAGAAGTGGACTTAATGGCGTCAAGGTTAAATACAAAACTACCCAGATTCGTATCCAGAACGAGGGACCCACGGGCCTGTGGCACGGACGCCCTGGTTTGTCCATGGCACCAGTATTCACTGATGTATGCCTTCCCGCCACTTCAGCTGCTTCCCCGACTCCTCCGTCGGATCAGGGCAGAGGGCAAGACCGTAATCCTAGTGGCTCCAGCGTGGCCCCGGAGGTCCTGGTACTCCCTAATTGTGAGAATGTCAATCGGAGACCCCTGGCCGCTGCCACTCCGGCCAGACCTGCTATCGCAGGGACCAATATACCACCCTGCCTCACAGTCGCTGGGTTTAACGGCTTGGCGGCTGAGGCCTACATCCTAAGGAAGAGGGGGCTCTCGAGGTCTGTGCTTTCCACTATAATCAATGCGAGGAAACCAGTTTCAAGGCGTATATACTACAGGGTGTGGAGAAACTATGTGTCGTGGTGTGAGACCAAGAGGTGGCACCCCTGTAGGTTTGTAGTCGGTAGGATCTTGGAATTCCTGCAACACGGAGTTGAGAAGGGACTGGCTGTCGGCACTATTAAGGGACAGGTGTCGGCCTTGTCAGTTCTATTTCAGAGGCCATTAGCCACGCACTCATTGGTCAAGACCTTTTTACAGGGGGTTCTGCGAATTAACCCCCCAGTCAAGCTCCCGGCTTGTCCCTGGGACTTAAATTTGGTTCTCTCGGCCCTACAGAGGCGCCCCTTCGAGCCCCTAGGTCATATCCCGTTGGTGTTGCTGTCAAGGAAGTTGGTATTCTTGGTGGCCATGACCTCGGCCAGAAGGGTCTCAGGGCTGGCGGCCCTTTCTTGCAAGGAGCCGTACCAGATAGTTCATGAGGACAGAGTCATCTTGCGACCCTTGCCCACCTTTTTGCCTAAGAGGGTCTCAGCACTCCATTTAAACCAGGACTTGGTCCTCCCGTCATTTTTTCCCAATCCAGGGTCCAGAGAGGAAAGGTTGTTACATTACTTAGACGTGGTAAGGGCTATTAAGGCCTATTTACAGGCCACAGCCCATATCAGGAAAACGGATGCGCTGTTTGTTCTGCCGGAGGGGCCCAGAGTAGGTCAGGCGGCGTCAAAAGCCACACTAGCCAGGTGGATCCGCCAGATAATCTCATAGGCCTATGGCCTGAAGGGTAGGGACCCCCCGGCCTCTGTCAAGGCTCACTCAACCAGGGCCTTAGGGACTTCTTGGGCAGTCCAGCATCAGGTTTCCATGGACCAGGTCTGCAGAGCAGCAACCTGGTCGTCGGTTCACACGTTCACAAGGTTTTATCAGGTGGACGTGAGGAGGCGCGAGGACCTGGCCTTTGGCCAAGCGGTCTTAAGAGCCGCCCTCTAGTTTCCTTGCGCCCGGTGGCATCTTTTGGTCCTTCCTGTTAGGTCTCCCTCCCCTCAGTTGGCATTGCTTCTGGACATCCCACATAGTAATTACTATGCTGCTCTGTGTCCCGTGATGTACGATAAAGAAAAGAGGATTTTTATAAACAGCTTACCTGTAAAATCCTTTTCTTGGAGTACATCACGGGACACAGAGCTCCCACCCCTCTTGTTGGGGGAATTTATGGGACAAATTATTGCTTGCTACAAAACTGAGGTACTCCTGTTAGGGGAGGGGGTTATATAGGGAGGGACTTCCTGTCTGAAGATTGCCAGTGTCCATCACCTGAAGGTAGGCTCTATAACCCACATAGTAATTACTATGCTGCTCTGTGTCCCGTGATGTACTCCAAGAAAAGGATTTTACAGGTAAGCTGTTTATAAAAATTCTCTTTTCTTTCTCGTACATCACGGGACACAGAGCGGCATATTCATTACTATATGGGTTATATGGAGTACCTTCAGGTGTGGACACTGGCAATCTCAAACAGGAAGTCCCCTCCCTATATAACCCCCTCCCCTAGAGGGAGTCCCTCAGTTTTTTCGCCAGTGTCTTAGGTGTTGGTCACGGAATAGCTTTGCTCCACATCCTTGGGATTAAGGGCGGGCTAACCGGATCTGTCCAAGGAGCCTCAGTGCCAAAGTGGACAGTACCCGGGCCCCAAACCGTGGGGTTTTGCCTATAATGCTCCTCTTTGGAGGGCTGGACCCTGGGCCCAGGACTTGGAGTTCGTAAAGACCATAAGTTCCTGTTTGCCAGGGTGCTATATAGGTCCAGGACAGTGGGTACCTTCATAGGACCCCAGGGCCTGAAGGTCTATTACGCTACCCACGGAGATGGGAGAAGATTGGATCGTTTTGCTAGACAAACATCCTGCAGCATGGAGCAGGTAAGAGGGGAGCCTGCGGGACTTGGTTCGACAGCAGGCTCTCCGGGGTAACCTAAAAGGGGGGTAGCCTAAGTATGCTCTGCATTGGCAACCTTGCTCACTATGTCTGAGAAGACAGGATGATCTCATTCCCCCATCACTAGGTTCCCCTGTCTAAGAAACAATTGTGTTTGCTAGCTACCTGCTGCTTTCTTCCTAGGGCTAAGTAAGGACCCCTATGGGGCCTTTTGGAGAGTCCTACCTGGCCGGGGGTTGATTCTGCCGCTTGGTACTGCAGTCCTGGGTCTCCAGCAGCGCGGCTCCTCCATGTTCTTCCTGCTCCGGCATACGCGCGCGCGCGTCTTATAGACGTTTTTTCGCGCCGTTCGGAGGGGAGGGCGGGGGGGGGGCGTGCCTGCAGCGTCATCAGGGGCGCGCCTTGTGCTGTTATAGATCAGCAGGCTATAGGCAGGGCTCAGTCTGAGGCTGATCTGAAAGGGAGAGGACGCAGAGCGGCAGAACAGTGACTCCCGGTGGCGGAAGAGGGGTAGTACATGCTGGACTTGGTTCCAATGCTTTTCTGTTAAGCCAAAAAATCCCCCTTTTTGCAACAGGTTGGAGGCTGGCAAACTAAGTTTGGGGTCGCTGTATGTTTTAAAAAAAAAATAATAATAATAATAAAAGGAAAACATACGGGGCCCCATCAGTTTTTGGGCATTAGTGATCTATTGTCCCCTAAACCCTAGTTTTTGTACTCCTGGCCACTACAGTCTGCTGTTGTAGGCGGAGTCCCTCGATTTTGTATTATGGCTTCCAAAGGTTCGGGGTCAAAGGGTACAAAAAAGACCAAAAAACAAAGGGGTTCCCCCTCTGATTCTGATGATATGCCGATACTTTCCCCGCAGCTTATTCCCATGAAGGTCGCCTTGGATGAGCCATTAGGGGGGTCTGGTGCTGAGGCTGGCCCAGATCAGCCCAGCCCTGTGTTTATCACAGAGGAGATGCTAGCTGTATCCCTAGGGGGGCTAGAAGAGAGATTAGCAGCGTTGATCGCTAGATCTATTCCTGGCAAGAAACGGGCTAGATCCCCATCACCAAAAGGTGTATCCTCAGATGCTGAAATTCTCTCTCTGGAGGAATTGGAATCGCAGGAGGATCAACTAGACCTGAACCAAGAGGGTTCAGGGATTGAGGGATCTACCTCTGAGGAACCATTTTCAGACTCCCAGACAGAGAGACTGTGGGTGCAGTCTTTGACGGACATGGTCCGCTCGGCATTTAATTTACCATTGCCAGAGCCTCAGGTTCCTGCGGTATCCTCTCTGGGCTCTTTGAAAGCTCCTTTAAGCAACGCAGTTTTTCCGGTCCATCCTCTCTTGGAGGAATTGATCTTTCAGGATTGGGTACGACCGGACAGGATTTTTCTGCCGCCGAAGAGATTTGCGGTCATTTACCCTATGGAGGAAAAATTCTCGAAGAGGTGGAAGCTCCCAGTGGTGGATGCAGCCATCTCATGTGTGAATAAATCACTAACTTGCCCGGTGGAAAACATACAAATGTTTAAAGATCCGGTTGATAAACGGTTAGAGACACTTTTAAAAGCATCCTTTGCTACGGCAGGAGCAGTGGTACAGCCAGCTGTGGCTGCAATTGGAGTTTGTCAGGCGTTAAAGGACCAGACAAAAGAAATGCTAAAAGACAGGCCTACCCAACAGGCAGAAGAGTTTTCTGACATTCCCAGAGCTCTGTGTTTTGCGGTAGATGCTATAAAAGATTCCATCCAGCAAGCCTCTCGTTTATCACTATTTTTGGTGCACATGAGAAGGCTCTTATGGTTGAAGAACTGGGCGGCGGAGCCCCCATGCAAAAAGCTTCTGGCAGGGTTTCCCTTCCATGGAGGACGACTCTTCGGAGAGGATCTGGATAAATACATTCAGACTATTTCAAGTGGCAAAAGTACCCTTTTACCAGTCAAAAAGACATTCCGGGGTCCTACATTTAAAAGGCAGCTCTTTCCTGTCTCAGGGCCCTCAAATTCCAGGCAGTATCGACGGCCGCCTGCGCGATCCAACTTTAACAGTAGATCGCAGGGACAGGCCCCTGGGGGTAAGAGACCATGGTATCGCAAGCCGACAAAGCCAGCCCCTAAGTCTGCCTTATGAAGGGGCGCCCCCACTCTCGCGGGTGGGGGGAAGGCTTCGTTTCTTCTCAGAAGTTTGGGAAGCCAAGATCCCCGACAAATGGGTCCGGGCGTCTGTAACCACAGGCTACAGACTGGAGTTTCTAAAGTTTCCTCCGCCTCATTTTCAAGAGTCAAGGCTACCAAAGGATCCAGCAAAGAAGGCCTCGATGCTGGCAGCTTTGGATCACCTGCTTTGCCAGGACGTGATAATAGAGGTGCCAGCCCAAGAGCAGGGGCTAGGTTTCTATTCCAATCTCTTTGTCATACCAAAGCCCAACGGCGATGTCAGGCCAATCTTGGACCTAAAGAGTTTAAACGTTTACCTAAGGGTTCGTTCCTTCCGGATGGAATCCATCCGGTCAGCAGTCGCCACGCTCCAGAGGGACGATTTTCTGGCTTCCATAGACCTAAAGGATGCTTACCTTCATGTACCAATCTTTCAGTCGCATCAAAGATTTTTACGCTTCGCAGTGGGGCAGCGACACTTCCAATTCAGGGCGCTCCCCTTCGGGCTAGCCACGGCCCCCCGAGTATTCACGAAGAT
The DNA here is from genome assembly GCA_029574335.1 of Rana kukunoris. Lineage (NCBI taxonomy): Eukaryota > Metazoa > Chordata > Amphibia > Anura > Ranidae > Rana > Rana kukunoris. The sequence continues at coordinate 9,080,591 of CM056057.1, read as the reverse complement.
CCTAGCCCCAGTTTTGGCCAATCTAAGGATCCAAGGGGTCACAGTCCTAGCATACTTGGACGACCTTTTAATCATAGATCACTCACGGCCGTGTCTGCAACAGGCAGTAAACCTCACGGTTCAGTACCTCGAAAGGTTCGGCTGGGTCCTAAACCGGGAAAAGTCAGCGTTCCAGCCTACAAAGCAGTTGGAATACCTCGGCATGAGGTTAGACACAGAACAGCAAAGGGTGTTCCTGCCCCTTGTAAAGATCGAGGCTATCAAGGGGTTGGTTCAGTTGGTTCTAAGCAAGAAAAAACCAACTATTCGCCTGTGTATGCGATTACTAGGCAAGCTAGTGGCCACGTTCGAGGCAGTACCATACGCTCAGATCCACACTCGCGTCCTACAGGCAGCCATTCTAGCAGCCTGGGGCAAGAGAGCACATGCCTTGGAGCCCCCTTTGACGCTATCATCAAGGGTCCGACAAAGCCTGGCTTGGTGGTTGAACCCTCAGAATCTTCTAAAGGGAAGGTCCTTCAGCCCCGTTGTCTGGAAGGTAGTTACCACAGACGCCAGCCTGGCAGGCTGGGGGGGCGGTCTTGGAGGGGTTCTCTCGCCAGGGAACTTGGGTGGAAGCAGAGAGGCAGCTACCCATCAATGTCTTGGAGATCAGAGCTGCTCGCCTAGCCCTCCTGGCATGGACCTCCAGATTACAGGGGTCCCCGGTGAGAATCCAGTCAGACAATGCCACAGCGGTGGCATACATAAACCACCAAGGGGGAACCAGGAGTCAGGCCGCTCAGAGGGAGGTGAGCTTGATTTTTCAGTGGGCAGAGGTTCATGTACCCTGCATTTCGGCGATATTCATTCCCGGAGTGCACAACCTGCAGGCAGACTTCTTAAGTCGCCAGATTCTGTCGCCGGGGGAGTGGTCTCTGCATCCCCAGGTCTTTCAGACAATCTGCCAGAAGTGGGGAATGCCAGACGTAGATATAATGGCATCCAGGTTCAACAAGAAACTAGACAGGTTCGTGTCTCGAGCGAGGGACCCTATGGCCTGCGGAACCGATGCGTTGGTTTGCCCTTGGCATCAATTCAAACTTCTATATGCATTCCCTCCGCTACAGTTACTTCCGCGCCTGTTGCGCAGGATCAGAGTGGAGCACAAGCCAGTCATTTTAGTAGCTCCAGCTTGGCCCCGGAGGACATGGTACTCTCTAGTCCTAAGGATGGCAGTGGGAGACCCTCGGACTCTTCCTCTACGACCAGACCTACTCTCACAAGGCCCGATCCTCCACCCTACATTACAGCGTCTAAATTTGACGGCCTGGAGGCTGAATCCCTGATTCTCAGGGGTAGAGGTCTGTCTAGGCAGGTAATTCCTACCCTGATTAGGGCTAGAAAGCCGGCCTCCAGGGTGATTTATTACAGGGTGTGGAGGAACTACGTAGGCTGGTGTGAATCCAAAAGATGGAATTCCCACAAATATACCATTGATAGGGTGTTAGGTTTTCTCCAGCTAGGAGTGGATAAAGGCCTGGCTTTAAGCACAATCAAGGGACAGATTTCAGCTCTGTCAGTGTAGTTTCAGAGGCTGCTGGCCACCCACTCGCTGGTAAAGACCTTCATACAGGGGGTCTTGCGTATTAATCCTCCTGTCAAGTCACCAATTTGTCCATGGGACTTAAATCTTGTCCTGTCCACTCTACAGAAACAACCCTTTGAGCCGTTGGCTGAGATTCCTTTAGTTTTACTGACAAGAAAGTTGGTATTCTTGGTCGCCATAGTTTCGGCCAGGAGAGTGTCAGAGTTGGCAGCCTTATCGTGTAAGGAACCATATCTCATTCTACATAAGGACAGGGCAGTTCTCCGGCCCCATCCTGCCTTTCTACCAAAGGTTATATCCAATTTTCACTTGAACCAGGATTTGGTACTTCCATCCTTCTTTCCGAAACCCACATCTAGAAAGGAGGGGTTGCTGCATACCTTGGATATTGTCCGGGCCATGAAGGCCTATCTTAAAGCTACAGAAAAGATCCGGAAAACAGATGTGTTGTTCGTTCTACCAGATGGCCCCAAGAAGGGGCAGGCAGCTGCAAAATCCACCATCTCGAGATGGATTAGACAATTAATCATTCAGGCCTACGGTTTGAAGAGGTTGCCTCCTCCTTTGTCGGTAAAGGCCCATTCTACCAGGGCCATGGGCGCCTCCTGGGCAGCACACCATCAGATCTCTATGGCTCAGATATGCAAGGCGGCGACGTGGTCATCAGTCCACACGTTTACAAGGTTTTATCAACTAGACGTGAGAAGGAATGCGGATTCAGCCTTTGGGCAGGCAGTACTACAGGCTGCGGTTTAAGATCCTCGGGATCAGGGGCACCCTTGGGTGTAAAAAAGAAAGAAAAAAAAAGTTTTTCTTGACTAAGTTGGATTTATTATTATTATTTGAGTATACCTCTAAATTAAATCTCTTTTGAGAAGATGTCTCCCTCCCCTCATTAAAGCATTGCTTTCGGACATCCCATATAGTAATGAATATGCCGCTCTGTGTCCCGTGATGTACGAGAAAGAAAAAGGGATTTTTAAATACAGCTTACCTGTAAAATCCTTTTCTTGGAGTACATCACGGGACACAGAGCTCCCACCCCTCTTTTGGGGAACATTTTTGGGAGGCATACTGCTTGCTACAAAACTGAGGGACTCCCTCTAGGGGAGGGGGTTATATAGGGAGGGGACTTCCTGTTTGAGATTGCCAGTGTCCACACCTGAAGGTACTCCATATAACCCACATAGTAATGAATATGCCGCTCTGTGTCCCGTGATGTACTCCAAGAAAAGGATTTTACAGGTAAGCTGTATTTAAAAATCCCTTTTTTTTAATATATTATTATTATTATTATTATATATATATATATATATATATATATATATATATATATATATATATATATATATATATATATATATATATATATATATATATATATATATATATATTTATATTATATATTTGGCATATAGGTAAAAGCCAAAAACACGCCCCGGCAAGAATAAACGTCAACGCGGCTTCGGTTGAAGACATTATCGATCTGAAAGATGTGGAGCACGGCATGAAATCCGTCCTTGACAACCTGAAAGAAGACTTTAACAAAAACCTGAATATCAGAACCTCTCCAAGTAAGTGAAGTTCTTCCTGGAATGTGATGACACATGGTGGGCGGGGGGGTGGGGGTAGATTTACTAAAACTGGAGGGTGCAAACTCTTGTGCAGCTCTGCATAGAAACCAATCAGCTTCCAGATTTTTAGTGTCAAAGCATAATTGAACAAGCTGACGTTGAAGGCTGATTGGCTGCCATGGACAGCTCTCCCAGATTTTTCACTCTCCAGTTTTGGCAAAGCACCGGCTCAATCAATCAGGGCTGCTTTAGACCCCATGCTGCCCTAGGCACATGTAAATGAGGATACCCTTTTTTTTTTTTTTTTGCCGCCCCTTGTCAATGATTTAACCACTTGAAGACCAGGCATTTTTTTTTACACTTTTTATTTATTTTTAAGATATTTTTATTGAATTTTTTTACATCGACACTTTTTGTTTACAATCCAGTATTTTTTTTCCTAGAAATTTACTTGGGCCTCTCGCACAAACAAATATGCGAGAAAATGCGTGAGAATACGTGCAAATACATAGCAAAAAAAAAAAAGTCTAAAGGAGAATTGTGTGCAAGAGGCCTTGGAACCCCCAAGAATTTGATATATTTCAAAGCAGGGGCCCAAAAGAATAATTCAGTGTTTTTTTTTTTTGTTTTGTTTTGTTTTGTTTTTATATTGTTTTCACAAGGAATGTAGACAACCCTTGTGACAATAATAATAGTAATAAAAAGTAATAGAAATGTGACAGGTGTACCCTTTGTGGAAAGATCTATAAAACCCCAAATACCTCCTCCAGCCTCAAAAGCATTCAGAACACCCAGATCTGTGTTTTTGAATGCTTTAGATTTTTTTTTTTTAAATGGTGCTGTTAACGTCCGGGTAAGCCAGAAGTGATGTCAGATCATCGCTTCCAGGTTACCATAGCGGAGACCTGAACCCAGTGGGATGGGAGAGCCCAAGCAAGCCACAGAAGTGATGTGATCTCTGCTCTCTGCGTTTTTTTTCAACCATCGCTGAGGAGAGATCACATCGCACAGTAAGTCTGCACAACACTACACTGACACCAGGACACATTAACCCCTTGCGATCACCCCCCTCCCCCTGTCACAGTGTCACTGAATGCAGTAATCATATATGTATGATTACTGCATTTAGTGTCAGTGTAACAGGCAGTTAGTGTTAGGTCCAGGGTAGCCCCCGTACCCCCCTCCTTTAATAAAGTTTTAACCCCTTGATCACCGCCCTAGTTAACCCTTTCACTCCCTATTGCCAGTGTCACTAAGCGATCATTTTTCTGATCGCTGTATTAGTGTCGCTGTTCCCGCTAAGTAGCTATTTTTTTTTTTTTTTTTTTTTGTGATTTTTTTTTTTTTTTTTTACTAAAGACATGTGGCTGAATAAATTTTGGCCTAAATGTTTGACTAAAATTTAGTTTATTTGATTTTTTTTTTTTATAACAAAAAGTAAAAAATATAGATTTTTTTTTCAAAAATGTCGCTCTATTTTTGTATATAGCGCAAAAAATAAAAATCGCAGAGGCGATCAAATACCACCAAAAGAAAGCTATATTTGTGGGAAGAAAAGGACCCAAATTTTGTATGAGGGCCAAGTCGCACGACCGCGCAATTGTCTGTTAAAGCGACACAGTGCCGAATTGTAAAAACCCCTTGGGTCATTTATCAGCGCATTGGTCCGGTCCTTAAGTGGTTAAGGGCTGGGAGTGCGTTTTTGGTCACTAAAGACTATTTTTGGCCTCCAAGGGCCGGTAGTGTGTTGTTGGTCACTTAGGGTCCTTTCACACGGAGCGGACCGCTTTTTGTGTCCGCTCCGTGTGTGTCCGTCGGCTCAGCGGGGATCATCCGTAATCCCCGCTGAGCTGTCGGCAGACAGGGCGGTCCCCGCACACTGTGCAGAGACCGCCCTGTCTTTCCTCCGCTCTCCCCTATGGGGAATCGGATGAATACGGACCGTGTGTCCGTATTCATCCGATTCGATCCGACCTGCCAGACGGAAGAAAAATAGGGTTTTCTTCCGTCCGAAAAACCAAATCTTTGCGGACGTTAGCGGATGCATCATCCGCTAACGTCTGCAATCCCATAGGGATGATTTACAAGTCCGTAAACGGACTTGTAAAAAACGGACGAACGGTCCGCACATGTGAAAGGAGCCTTAGGACTATTTTTGGCCTCTAAGGGCCGGAAGTGTGTTTTTGGTCCCTGAGGACTATTTTTGGCCCCCATGGCACAGTAGTGTGTTTTTGGTTCCCGAAGACCATTTTTGGCATTCATGGGCCGGGGGTGTGTTTTTTTTTGTTCACTGAGAACTATTTTTGGCCTCCAAGGGCCGGGAGTGTGTGTTTGGTCACCAAGGACTATTTTTGGCCTCCAAGGCCTGGGAGTGTGTTTTTGGCCCCCATGGCACAGTAGTGTGTTTTTGGTTCCCGAAGACCATTTTTGGCATTCATGGGCCGGGAGTGCATTTTTGGTTACCAAGCACAATTTTTGGCCTCCACAGGCTTTTGGAAAAACTTTTACTTTTCCTATTTTGGATGGTGTGTGCTGTTGTATGTTTGTATGCGTGTTACGTGCTGCAAGTGAATTTTCACTTTGTTTCCAGGTGCTTTTGATCATATTGTGGTCACGACAAAAGATGGAAAATTCCCATTAAATCAACTGGGACAGATCACCCTGAAGTCTCCACGGCTCTTCATTATCAACATGTCGAGCTTTCCTGAGGTTAGTTAGACAACATTACAGGTATGTTTTATAACAGAAAGTAGAAATATTTTTTTTGTATTTATTTTTTATTTTTTATACAGTGGTCAGTGGCGGAACTTTAGGGGTCGCTGCAGTTGCATTTGGCAATGGGCCCTTCCATTATACCACTGTGGGGGGGGGGGCCCAAGACCCGGCATCTCCCCCTGCACCTCTGGCTGGCCGTTTAGAGTGCAGTGCGGAGGAGGTGGAAGGCGGCGATCGGCAGCTCTATGGTGCCTGTGTGGGTGGCGGGATCTCCCTGGGGCTTGTAGTACTCTCTCTCGAATGTCAGTTTAATAGTGTATTGGAGAGGGGAGGGGCCTCGGACAGGTATCGGTTTCACTTTCACTCTGCTTGTACACTGTTGCTAATGCCCGGGTCAGAGGCCCCTCCTCTCTCCTCTGTATACATTCGGAGATAGAACTACTAGCCCCAGGGAGATCCCCCCCCCCCCCCTGCCTATGAACACCATAGAGCTTCCGATCGCTGCCTCCCACCTCCACCAGCCAGGTACAGGGGAACCTCTGAAAGGGGGGAGTCAGCTCTTTGGGGACCCTGATATAAGAGGGGGGCTTTTTGGGGACACTAATGTGAGAGGTGGGCCTCTGGGGATACTAATGTAAGGAAGGGGCCTTCTGGGGGCACTTATATAAGAGGGGGCCCTTAGGGCACACTAATATAAGAGGGGTGCTTTCTGGGGACCCTGATCTAAGCGGCAAGGCTCTCTGGGGACCCTGATGTAAGCGGCAAGGCTCCCTGGAAACACTAATGTAAGGAGGGGCTCTCTGGGGACCCTGATGTAAAGAAGGGCTCTCTGGGGGCCCTGGTGTAAGGGGAGGCTCTCTGGGGGCCCTGGTGTAAGGGGAGGCTCTCTGGGGGCCCTGGTGTAAGGGGAGGCTCTCTGGGGACCCTGATGTAAGGGGAGGCTCTCTGGGAGCCCAGGTGTAAGGGGAGGCTCTCTGGGGACCCTGGTATAACGGGGGCTCTCTGGGGACCCTGATGTAAAGAAGGGCTCTCTGGAGGCCGTGGTGTAAGGGGAGGCTCTCTGGGGGCCCTGGTGTAAGGGGAGGCTCTCTGGGGGCCCTGGTGTAAGGGGAGGCTCTCTGGGGGCCCTGGTGTAAGGGGAGGCTCTCTGGGGGCCCTGGTGTAAGGGGAGGCTCTCTGGGGGCCCTGGTGTAAGGGGAGGCTCTCTGGGGGCCCTGGTGTAAGGGGAGGCTCTCTGGGGGCCCTGGTGTAAGGGGAGGCTCTCTGGGAGCCCAGGTGTAAGGGGAGGCTCTCTGGGGGCCCTGGTGTAAGGGGAGGCTCTCTGGGGGCCCTGGTGTAAGGGGAGGCTCTCTGGGGGCCCTGGTGTAAGGGGAGGCTCTCTGGGGGCCCTGGTGTAAGGGGAGGCTCTCTGGGGGCCCTGGTGTAAGGGGAGGCTCTCTGGGGGCCCTGGTGTAAGGGGAGGCTCTCTGGGGGCCCTGGTGTAAGGGGAGGCTCTCTGGGGGCCCTGGTGTAAGGGGAGGCTCTCTGGGGGCCCAGGTGTAAGGGGAGGCTCTCTGGGGGCCCTGGTGTAAGGGGAGGCTCTCTGGGGGCCCTGGTGTAAGGGGAGGCTCTCTGGGGGCCCTGGTGTAAGGGGAGGCTCTCTGGGGGCCCTGGTGTAAGGGGAGGCTCTCTGGGGGCCCTGGTGTAAGGGGAGGCTCTCTGGGGGCCCTGGTGTAAGGGGAGGCTCTCTGGGGGCCCTGGTGTAAGGGGAGGCTCTCTGGGGGCCCTGGTGTAAGGGGAGGCTCTCTGGGGGCCCTGGTGTAAGGGGAGGCTCTCTGGGGGCCCTGGTGTAAGGGGAGGCTCTCTGGGGGCCCTGGTGTAAGGGGAGGCTCTCTGGGGGCCCTGGTGTAAGGGGAGGCTCTCTGGGGGCCCTGGTGTAAGGGGAGGCTCTCTGGGGGCCCTGGTGTAAGGGGAGGCTCTCTGGGGGCCCTGGTGTAAGGGGAGGCTCTCTGGGAGCCCAGGTGTAAGGGGAGGCTCTCTGGGGACCCTGGTATAACGGGGTCTCTCTATGGACCCTGATGTAAGTAGGGAGGCTCTTTGGGGACCCTGGTATAACGGGGGCTTTATTTGGGACCCTGATGTAATGAGGGGGGCTCTGGGGAACCTAATATAAATAGGGAGGCTCTCAGGGGACCATGATGTAAGGGGCAAGGCTCTCTGGGGACACTAATGTAAAGGGGGGCTCTCTGGGGACCCTGATGTAATGAGGGGGGGCTCTGGGGACCCTAATATAAATAGGGAGGCTCTCTGGGGACCCTAATATAAATAGGGAGGCTCTCTGGGGACCCAAATGTAGGGGGAGGCTCTCTGGGACCCTGATCCAAACTCGGATATGTAGCGATTTTATATATATATATATATATATATCCCTTCATGGTTTCTTGCACTGGGGCCCTGAAGATTCTAAGATTCTAAATGATATGAATTGAATTTGGGTAGAGTGTTGCATGACTGCACAATTGCCAAATAAAGTAGCACAGTGCCGAATAGTAACAAAAAATGCCCAGGTCATAAATGGGGGGTACAGTCTTCTAGGAGACTGTAGGAGGAGAAAGCAGAGTGGCAGAGATGTGAGCTGATCACTGTGCTGATTTTTTCTTTCACGGTCACAGGTTGGGAGCTCGTCCGGGATGATCGGTTCTTGGAGTGGGTTGAGGGCTCGTTCGTGATGATCGGTTCTTGGAGTGGGTTGGGAGCTTGTCCGGGATGATCGGTTCTTGGAGTGGGTTGGGAGCTCGTCCGGGATGATCGGTTCTTGGAGTGGGTTGGGAGCTCGTCCGGGATGATCGGTTCTTGGAGTGGGTTGAGGGCTCGTTCGTGATGATCGGTTCTTGGAGTGGGTTGGGAGCTTGTCCGGGATGATCGGTTCTTGGAGTGGGTTGGGAGCTCGTCCGGGATGATCGGTTCTTGGAGTGGGTTGGGAGCTCGTCCGGGATGATCGGTTCTTGGAGTGGGTTGGGAGCTTGTCCGGGATGATTGGTTCTTGGAGTGGGTTGGGGGCTCGTCCGGGATGATCGGTTCTTGGCGTGGGTTGGGGGCTCGTCCGGGATTATCGGTTCTTGGAGTGGGTTGGGAGCTTGTCCGGGATGATCGGTTCTTGGAGTGGGTTGGGGGTTCGTCTGGGATGATCGGTTGTCAGAGTGGATGGATTGAATGAACAATAACTCTTTAAAAATCTGCACTTTCATGAATGTATATTCTGTTCTCTACTTGTTCTAGAGCGCCCCTGCAGTGGTGAACGCTTTAACGAAGAGTCAAATGAACCTTAACCCAGAGCTGGATGGCGCTCTGATCCGCGTACCTGTGCCACAGTGAGTCACTTTAGATTTCCTGTAGAATGTGATGTGAGATTCCCCCAACTGAAAAAGTGGGAAACCTAAAATCCCAAGGTGAATTAGCACGCCCTGCGAGTTCCAGCAACAGGAACGTGCGGTTTCCTGCGGCAGGAATGGCGTGTGTTAGAGCTGCGGCCGCGGCCCCCCCCACCCCAGTCAGCCTGGGGCCCCCCCCCCCAGTGCAGGACACAGGCCTGCCCCCCACCCCAGTGCAGCCTGTGCCCTGCCCCCCCCCCCAGTGCAGCCTGTGCCCTGCCCCCCACCCCAGTGCAGCCTGTGTCCTGCCCCCCACCCCCCCCCCCCCCCACCCCCCAGTGCAGCCTGTGTCCTGCCCCCCACCCCCCAGTGCAGCCTGTGTCCTGCCCCCCCCCCCAGTGCAGCCTGTGCTGCCCCCCCCCCCAGTGCAGCCTGTGCCCTGCCCCCCCCCCCAGTGCAGCCTGTGCCCTGCCCCCCACCCCAGTGCAGCCTGTGTCCTGCCCCCCCACCCCAGTGCAGCCTGTGTCCTGCCCCCCACCCCCCAGTGCAGCCTGTGCCCTGCCCCCCCCCCCAGTGCAGCCTGTGCCCTGCCCCCCACCCCAGTGCAGCCTGTGCCCTGCCCCCCACCCCAGTGCAGCCTGTGCCCTGCCCCCCACCCCAGTGCAGCCTGTGCCCTGCCCCCCACCCCAGTGCAGCCTGTGCCCTGCCCCCCCCCCAGTGCAGCCTGTGCCCTGCCCCCCACCCCAGTGCAGCCTGTGTCCTGCCCCCCCCCCCCAGCCTGTGCCCTGCCCCCCCCCCAGTGCAGCCTGTGTCCTGCCCCCCCCCCCCAGTGCAGCCTGTGTCCTGCCCCCCCCCCCAGTGCAGCCTGTGTCCTGCCCCCCCCCCCAGTGCAGCCTGTGTCCTGTGCAGCCTGTGTCCTGCCCCCCCCCCCAGTGCAGCCTGTGTCCTGCCCCCCCCCCCCAGTGCAGCCTGTGTCCTGCCCCCCCCCCCCTGTGCAGCCTGTGTCCTGCCCCCCCCCCCCCTGTGCAGCCTGTGTCCTGCCCCCCCCCCCCCTGTGCAGCCTGTGTCCTGCCCCCCCCCCTGTGCAGCCTGTGTCCTGCCCCCCCCCCAGTGCAGCCTGTGTCCTGCCCCCCCCCCCCAGTGCAGCCTGTGTCCTGCCCCCCCCCCCAGTGCAGCCTGTGTCCTGCTCCCCCCCCCCCCAGTGCAGCCTGTGTCCTGTCCCCCCCCCCCAGTGCAGCCTGTGTCCTGTCCCCCCCCCCCCAGTGCAGCCTGTGTCCTGTCCCCCCCCCCCAGTGCAGCCTGTGTCCTGTCCCCCCCCCCCAGTGCAGCCTGTGTCCTGTCCCAGTGCAGCCCCCCCCCCAGTGCAGCCTGTGTCCTGTCCCCCCCCCCCCCCAGTGCAGCCTGTGTCCTGTCCCCCCCCCCAGTGCAGCCTGTGTTCTGCCCCCCCCCCCAGTGCAGCCTGTGTCCTGTCCCCCCCCCCAGTGCAGCCTGTGTCCTGTCCCCCCCCCAGTGCAGCCTGTGTCCTGTCCCCCCCCCACCAGTGCAGCCTGTGTCCTGTCCCCCCCCCACCAGTGCAGCCTGTGTCCTGTCCCCCCCCCCCAGTGCAGCCTGTGTCCTGTCCCCCCCCCCCCCCCAGTGCAGCCTGTGTCCTGCCCCCCCACCCCAGTGCAGCCTGTGTCCTGCCCCCCCACCCCAGTGCAGCCTGTGTCCTGCCCCCCCCCCAGGGCAGCCTGTGCCCTGCCCCCCCCCCCCCCCCCACCCCAGTGCAGCCCGTGTCCGTCCCTCCCTCCCCCAGTGCAGCCTGTGTCCTGTCTCCCCCAGTGCAGCCTTCCAGTGCAGATTCCAATAAGCCCCCCACCAGCAAACCCCCAAAACTACCACCCAGGGTTGTTGGGAAGAGGCTCTTGTCTCCATTAACATATCAACATGGGGGCAAGGTGGCCAATCAGATTTTAGTTTATTGTAGTCAGTTGACTTGTCTGTGCAATTAAAGCGGTTGTAAACCGTATATACAATTTTTTTTTTTTTTTAAACCTGCAAGGCAAAAGGCATAATCAGCTAGTATGCACCGCATACTAGCTGATTATGAAATACTTACCTCTGAACGAGGTGAAGAGCACTTACCTGGTCCACGCCGAACGAGATGTCTTCTTGCTCCGGCGTGTCTTCCGGGTATCGTCGCTCCAGCGCTGTGATTGGCTGGAGCGGCGATGACGTCACTCCCGCGCGCGGGAGATTTCAAATCGGCAAGGTCCGGCGGCTGCCGGTCCTTTCGCCGTGGATCCCCCCCTGCGCATGCGCCACTGCAATTAGCGGCGCATTGCGAGGGGAATGTCTCCTAAACCGCACAGGTTTAGGAGATATTCTTTATACCTACAGGTAAGCCTTATTATAGGCTTACCTGTAGGTAAAAGTCAAAAAGTGGGGTTTACAACAACTTTAAAGGGTTGTGCGCTCTCTTTTGTTCAATGTGTATCTTTCTTTTCTTTTACTTTTCTTTTCTTTCTTTCTCTCTCCAATATCTTTTGTGTGATTATTTGTCAGGGTAACGCGGGAGCACAGAGAGAATTTGGTAAAGCTAGCGAAGCAGCTGACCAACAAATCAAAGGATTCTCTGCGGAAGATCCGCACCGGGGCTGTACAGGAGGTAAAGAGGTCCAAGGATGCCGTATCGGAGGACACCATTAGACTGCTAGAGAAACAGGTAAGGCAGCAGTTAGGACAAGCTTTTGGTTCTGTTTGACTGCATAGCAATGGCAGTTGGTGAAGTTTCAAGATGGTGGGGCGCCAGATCCTCCCCTGCTCCCCCACTCTTACGTTTTGACCCCTTCTACTTCTCTTGGAAGCCCCACCCACCTCTTATAGACCCCACCCACTCCCTTCCAACCTTCTTTTTTTTTTTTGCTTATTTTCCCCCCTAATCATCGCCATTTTATTCGCTAGACCAGGGCTCTCCAAACTTTTGAGCTTGAGGGCCACATTGTAGATTTTGCAAGTATTCATGGGCCGAAAAAATGTGTTCATTATAAATAATTAAATAAAATAGTTAAATAATCTCATCATAGCCTTTCCGCACGTCTGTGTCCCCATCGGAGCCTTTGCACACCTCTGTGTCCCCCATCAGAGTCTCCCCCATAACTGTGTCCTCCATCAGAGTCTCCTCATCATCAATGTCCCCCGTTAGCAGTGTCCCCCGTTAGCAGTGTCCCCCGTTAGCAGTGTCCCCCGTTAGCAGTGTCCCCCGTTAGCAGTGTCCCCCACTAGCAGTGTCCCCCATCAGCAGTGTCCTATACATGTCATCTTCCGCCGACTTCAGCGCTCCTTCACCTACCGACTCCCACTCGCTGTTACACACACACACGGAAGGATCTTTAATGCAAACAGTGGGCGGATAGCCGGGAGATGCCGCTCTTATGACGTCACTGGTTGCTAGGACATCGTCGGTCCCAGCAGCCAATCCTAAAGCAGTGCAGCATGGGAGGGTGTGGGGGAGCGGCTTTGTTTGGAACCTGCCAGACATACGGCCAATAACGGCAGCTCCTGTTGGCAGCTTGGCAGAGTCTGGGTGAGCTGCGGGCCGGATAAAAGACACAAGCGGGCCTGGATGTGGCCCGCAGGCCGGGGGTTTGGGGACCCCTGCGTTAGACCAGTGTTGGTGAACCTTGGCACCCCCAGATGTTTTGGAACTACATTTCTCATAGTGCTCAACTACGCTGCAGAGTGCATGAGCATCATGTAATTCCAAAACATCTGGGGTGCCAAGGTTCACCATCACTGCTAGGGTCTCTGCTAAAAAAAAAACCTGTCCCGCCGAGCTCGCGTGCAGAAGCGAACGCATACGTGAGCAGCGCCCGCATATGTAAACGGTATTCAAACCACACATGTGAGGTATCGCCGCGATCGTTAGAGCGAGAGCAATAATTCTAGCCCTAGACCTCCTCTGTAACTCAAAACATGCAACCTGTAGAATTGTTTTAAATGTCGCCTATTGAGATTTTAAAGTCTGAAAGTTTGTCGCCATTCAACGAGCGGGCGCAATTTTGAAGCGTGACATGTTGGGTATCAATTTACTCGGCGTAACATAATCTTTCGCAATCTAAAAAAAATTGGGCTAACTTTACTGTTGTCTAATTTTTTAAAATAAAAAAAAAGTGCGCTTGTAAGACCGCTGCGCAAATATGGTGTGACAGAAAGTATTGCAACGACCGCCTTTTTATTCTCTAGGGCAGAGGTCTCCAAACTGCGGCCCGATGGCCAGATTTGGCCCTTTGCTAGCATTTATAGGGCCTTGGGGCACAAGTCCTCCCACTGACATGAGGCACTATTCCTCCCATTGACACCAACAATGGGGCGCTATATTATCCACTGATACCAATGATGGGATACTATTTCTCCTACTAATAGGGGGAATACTCCTCTTCCTATTGACCACCAACCCTGAGGCCATAAATGTTCTCACTGATGCCGGGCCCATGACTCTTTCTTCCCTTGCTGGCCCCAATCCGGCCCTCCTAAAGTCTGAAGGGCAATAAAGTGGCCCTTTGTTTGAAAAGTTTGGAGACCCCCTGCTCTAGGGTGTTAGAATAAAAAATATATATAATGTTTGGGGGTTCTAATTGGAGGGAAGGAGATGGCAGTGAAAACATTGAAAAACACATTAGAACTGCTGTTTTGCTACTTGTAATGTAACTACTTGTAATGCCAACAGCCACCAAAAGATGTCGCCAGATCACAGAAGGAAGCTTAGGCCTGCAGAAGGCCACAAAGCCGTGGCCTCAATGACCAGCGGGCACGCCGCAGTTGTGCCCCGCACCGGCCGGTTATTGAGGCCGCGGCTTTGCGGCCTTTTGCAGGCCTAAGCTTCCCTGGGCGCCAGATCGCAATTGCGACTGGGCGCCTGGATTTTGTCGAGCCCTGGGTTAATGGTTCATCACTGTTGGTAGTAGGAGCAGCCTGGTTTCTGCTGGTGTGACATACCTAACCCCAGCCTGTTATTTTGTAGATCCAGCAGATGACAGAAGACACGGTCGCAGAAATGGAGAAGCAGTTGGCATCAAAGACTAAGGAACTCTTGGAATGAGGAGGACGGGTGCCTGTGAAGTGGTCAGCGGCTGGCGGGATACAGAGAAGAGACTGGCTGGACTGGCAGCCATGCGGATGTAGACCTCATGGAAGATTTCCTTCACTGCATTGTGGAAAATAGGTGACCCGAGCCAATTTATCAAGTAAAAGTTATGAGCTCGATGGTTCTGACACTGTGACCACATTGTGCTTCATGTCAGTTGGCTTCGGATATATTTACATGTTTTTATGGACCTCATTTCCTGCCTATTTGCCTTTAGTAACTCCACCCCATCGTCACCTGACCCAGGCAGGGCGAGGTAACCATATATCCGCAATGATAAATAGAAAGGACGCCGCTCTCCCGACCAGCCCGGGCAAGGTAGAGTTAAAGGGGTTGTTAAGGTACAATTTTTTTCTTTCCTAAATAGCTTCCTTTAACTTGGTGCAGTCCTCCTCCACTAAGGTAGAAGAAGCGGACTCAACCACCAGATCACATTCCAGCGCGTTTCATCCTCCTGGTGGGCAGGGCAAAACCTGTCAAGGGGGTGTGGTCTGGCAGAAAAAAATGTAGGGTAGTAAAGTAAAAAAAATAAATAAATCCTAAATATCTTCCTTTACCTTAGTGCAGTCCTCCTTCACTTACCCCATCCTTCCATTTTGCTTGTAAATGTCCTTATTTCTTCTGAGAAATCCTCACTTCCTGTTCTTCTGTCTGTAACTCCACACAGTAATGTGAGGCTTTCTCCCTGGTGTGGAGTGTCGTGCTCACCCCCTCCCTTGGTGTACAGGAGAGTTAGGCTGCCCACTAACACACAGCTCCTTTCTCTACCTGCAACATAGAGAGCGCCCTGACTCTCCCGTATATATTCTGGAAACAAGTCTTTTATAAATGACTCGATTTAATTTCAATAAAGATCATATTTTTCGTTAACGTGTTGTGGTGTCCGTATTGGTGCAACGCACTCTGTGTTACTTCTGTACTGCTTTACATAACCTCTTCCCACCTGAGGGTGAAACAAATCCCAAATTGATTGTAAAGGCTTATATTTGTATGTTATACTTGCCTCCTCTGTGCAAGAGTTGTGCACAGAGCGTTCCCCGATCCTCCCATTTCTTGGGTCGCATGGCGGTGCTCCTGGCTCCTCCTCCTCCTTCTCATTGGATGCCCCCACAGAGAGCCGCTTTCCATAGGGGGCACTTCTACTATTGACACAGACAGCAGGACTTGGCCCCCGGCTCCCCTCTCACTGGATTTGATTGACAGCCGCAGGATGGTGATATTCTAATTTTATGAGATGCACCTGTAACCAATAAAGTGTATCTCTGGTCAAGACCTATTTTATTTTTATTTTTTGTATCAATAAAGTTGAATAAAAAATAATAATAATAAAAAAGTGTACAAAAATATATTTAAAATAAATACATTTAAATGTAATTGTTTCTCAGACGGGCACAAATATCTGTAAGAAAAGAGAAAGAAGAAAGGAAAAAAAACAAAAAAAAAGAAGCTTTTCAATTGGAAAAAAATTATTACAATTATTACAATTTTACTTTTTCGGTATCTATTTCCACATCTCAACCTCCATATTTTATACCATACAAACTTATCGGTATTATTTGGTGTTTTGGGGATCTAAAATGCATTTAAGTGGATTTTTTTTTCAATGAAAATTTGCATTTAATAAATGGCCGCACACACATATTTCATAAACAACCAATTTATTCTCCAGGATATCGGCTTTCAGGAAATATCTCATGTTTGGGCATTATAATCATTTTATAGCAAAAAATGAAAATGTTGATTTTAACGTTTAAAGTCAAAATTGTCCCAGGCAGCGAAGGGTTAAAGCGCAGTGCCGGGATTGAAATTTTACTTTTTTTTTTTAGATAAAAAAAATACCCCTCATGCCTAATGTATTCTAGTAAAGGTATGCTGGAAACGAAGGTCCGTTTTGTATTGTTGTACCATTGATTTCTTATATTTGTAAGCCCCAGCAGGCGGCGGCCATGTCATTTGTGGGCATCTGAAGCCAGACTGTATCTCTTCCTGTATTCCATGCAGGCCGGTTACCCAGCATGCACCTCCAGATCTCACACATGCTCAGAGCAGTGTAATAGGTTGTAGGTCAGCTTTCCATAGCAAGCGCAGTGTCAAAGGAAGTTGCTGCCCCTTAGCTATCCCTCCAGGAACCAGGAAGTTTAAAAATCTAGAAATATAAAAAGCTCCTGCAAAAGATAATTCATTTTTTAAAGATGCTAATTGTAAATGATATCCCTTATTTCTGTGCAGAGATATTATATATATATATATATATATATATATATATATATATATATATATATATATATTATATATATCTCTTGTTAGAGTTATATATCTATCGCTATCCTCTGCACAGAAAGAGGGATATCATTTACAATTCGCATTGTTTAAAGGGTAATTACCTTTTCTAGAAGCTGGCCCATCATATTGCCCCATCATACTGCCACCATTAAAACTGCCCAATCAAATTGCCCCATTATATTACCCCCATCAAAATTTCCCCATCATACTGCCACCATCCTACTGCACCGATCAAATTTGCCACTTAAAAAAACTGCACCATAAAAACTGCCCCATCAAATTACGCCATCAAATTTTCCCGTCAAAAACTGCCCCATCAAAAACTGGGTATTATAGGATGTTTGTGTGCACTAAAATGCATTTAAGTGTATTTTTTTCCATGAAAATTCGCATTTAATAAACAGCTGCGTGAATATCGTGTGACATAAAATATAGCGACAGCCACCATTTAATTCTCCAGGGTCGCTGCTTTCAGAAAATATATCATGTTTGGCTATTATAAGACAATTTTCTAGCCAAAAAAACATGTTTATTTTAACAAGTGTGTGAGAAATGTCAAATATTTCCTGGGCAGTGAAGAATTAACTTTTGTTTGCCAGTTTGAATCTTTTGGCAGTTAGAAAAAAATCTCATGTGATATGATCATATATGTACATTTTTCAGTTAGAAAAAAATAAATAACAAATTATTAGAATTTTACTTTCTGGGTATCTATTTCCTCATCTCAACCTCCATGTTTTATAAAAATAATTATAAGCCTTTTTTCTATCTCTTGTTTTAACAAGTGTGTGAGAAATGTCAAATTGTCCCTGGGCAGCAAAGGGTTAACTTGTTTCTCAATTTGAATCTTTTGGCAGTTAGAAAAAAAAAAGCTCATGAACATTTTTTCAGTTAGAAAAAAATAAATATTAAAATGTACCCTTTTTTGGTATCTATTTCCTCATCTCTTGAATAATATGAAAAATATTTATAATTATTATAAACCTTTAACAAGTGTGTGAGAAATGTCAAATTGTCCCTGGGCAGCGAAGGGTTAAGTTGTTTACCAGTTTGAATTTTTTTTTGTCAGTTAGAACAAGTGGGAGGAGCCTCTCTTTTACAAGCAGCTCCGGCAGGATCTTTGCTCACAGCCCAAAGCCCCTCGTAGGAGGGTGTGTAAGGGTATCAGGCGGGGCTTCAGGGCAGTTATTCACACCATCTGCCCCTGTATTCACCTAAAACCCAGACGGAGACACGCAAGAGGTATGTAAGGATTTCATCCAATGATAATGGAGGAATGTGGAGAGAATTCTATACTGGGAAACATTCTTTATTCATTCAAATGTAATCTCAGCTCCTCCTTCAGATGGCAGTTGGCCATCAGGAGACATGAATCAGGTGTGTGGGAGGAATGCCCACATCTCATTGGCTGCCCGATGTAACTGACAAATTCTTGTGTCCAATCACTAGTTTTATTATAAATGTAAAAGCAAAGTGTATATATATATATATATTGTATATACTCCAGTATAAGCCGAGATTTTCAGCACATTATTTTGTGCTGAAAATACTTATACTAAAGTCACCTTTTTGCGCCTGATCGCCCGGGATGTTTGGGGACCCGGTACCGGCCAGTCGTAGATTCTGTGGACCCCAAACTTGGCACACATGTAGCCCCAGTTCTCTTATATAAGGGTGCAAATTTTGTTTTTTCGGGGGACCTACAGCCGGGGAGCACCGATTTTTTTCAAAGCCGGGCACCCCTTCCACAGACTCCATTGTTAAACAGTCACTTCTCCAATGACTTTGGGAACCAGGTACTGGCCAGTCGTAGGTCTCCGGGACCCGGAACTTGGCACACATGTAGCCCCATTTCTCCTCTGAGTGTGTAAAGGTTGTTGTCCGGGGGACCTACATTCGGGGAGCACCGATTATTCAAACCAGGGCACCCCTTCCGTAGACTCCCATGTTAAAAGGTTACTTCTCCGGTGATTTTAGGGACCTGGTAACGGCCGGTCGTAGGTTCCCTGGACCCAAAACTTGGCACACACGTTGCCCCATTTCTCCTCTATGAGTTTGTTGTCTGGGGGACCTAAAGCTGGGGAGCACTGATTTTTTTTTAAACCCGGGCACCCCTTTCATAGACTCATGTTAAACGTCAGTCTATTCATGGACACAGTGAGGCATTAGCATAGTGAGGCATGGACATGGACACAGTGAGGGATGCACATGGGCACAGTGAGGCATGGACATGGACACCCTAGGCTTATATTCTAGTCAATATGTTTTCCCATTTTTTTGTAGTAAAATTAGGTGCCTCGGCTTATATTCAGGTTAGCTTATACTCGAGTATATACGGTATATACCTATAATCATTCCCATCATCATTCTGCTAAATAATAATGATGCCAGTATTGTGTATTTATTCTGTATTTTATTACATTAGTTATGCAGCAAGGGTGAGATCTGAACATGTAGAGTGTGTATATATATATATATATATATACCGTATTTATCGGGGTATTGCACGCTCCGGCGTATAGCGCGCACCCCTAAAGTGGACCGGCATTCCTGTAAAAAAAAAAAAGATTTTAGTACTTACAGTTTTGGTGTCTTGCGCGGCGTCCATCGGTGGCCTCGTCGGGTCCAGCGTCCGTCTGCGGCTTCGGTGGTGTCCTCCTCGTCGGGTCCAGCGTCCGTCTGCGGCTTCGGTGGTGTCCTCCTCGTCGGGTCCAGCGTCCGTCTGCGGCTTCGGTGGTGTCCTTTTTGTCGGGTACAGCGTCCGTCTGCGGCTTTGGTGGTGTCGTCCTCGTCGGGTGCGGTGTCATCCCCGCTTCCCGCGCTGTATTTGAATTACTGCGCCGGCATATACCGAGCGCAGTACACTCGTGTATAGTCGGGCAGGCTCGGCTCCTCTCGTGGTCACGTCCTGTACGTCCAGGACGTGACTGCGAGAGAAGCCGAGCCTGCCCGACTATACACGAGTGTACTGCGCTCGGTATATGCAGTAATTCAAACTCGGGGCGGGTATTGGCGTATATCGCGCACCCACGATTTTGCCCTAAATTTCAGGACAAAAAAGTGTGCGGTATACGCCGATAAATACGGTGTGAGTGTGTGTGTGTATATATATATATATATATATAGTTCCCCCCCCCTACCCACCTCTGAGCACCGTTCCTTGGTTCCACCCCCTACCCACCTCCAAGCACCATTCCTTGGTTCCAACCCCTACCCACCTCCAAGCACCATTCCTTGGTTCCAACCCCTACCCACCTCTCAGAAATGGATACAGAACCAAGTATTAATCTGTGGTGCTAAGTAATTTGTATGTAATTTGATAATGATAGGAAATAAAATAGATCCCCTGTAGCCAACAACAATGGAGCACCCCCAGCAACAATAGACTCTGAACAGCTAGCTAGAGACTCCTCCCTCAACAGTGGATGTCTCTTATCAACAATTGTCTCCCAGTAGCATAAGAGCCCCCCCAGCAACAATAGACCCCTCCTGTAATAATAAATCCCCCAGCAGCCAGCATCAATAGACCCTCCAATACACCCCAACATCCCATGCCGTTACATGCATTAAGAGCTGGAGGTGCCAGAACTGCATCCCCCCACGTTCCTGCTGAAAAAAAGCCCAGTGTGTAATATAATAATATAGAGAATAAATACAGAATACTGGGATCATTATTATTTACGATTTAGAAGAATGATGAAATTGAATTGAGAGGAAGGAACATTACAGAACAAGCCTGCATACATAATGAACAAATATGCCCCCCCCCCCCCCTGTAGCAGGTCAGTGCTCTTTGGCACTGAGATCTCAGGACAGTGAGATGTCACATTAGGATTGTTATGTCTCGTGGAAATCTGGATATTTGGGGGGTGAATAGCTGTTAGGGACATCATGGGGGCTTTTTAAAGCACTTTACAGTACATTTGTTCTGGCACAGAAAGCCATGTGGGGGGGGGGGGGGTGGAGTTATGACAATGACAATATTGTCCATGTATATATAGAAGTTACAAATGCACAATAAGAAAATATATTTTAATGTCCTCAGATTTGTAGATTATAAAACAGAAAAATAAAATATTGTTTTTTTCTCTCCCCAGAAGAATATTATCCATCATCTCCCAGTGTCACCATCTCCACCCTGGAGGCGGAGAACAACCCACTGGTTCCATCCACCAGTGACGGAGAGCCAACAACACCGGCTATGACTGTAGAGGACCATCAGAGTACAGTCACCTCATCTACCATTGAGGATAAGAATACTGCACTGGTTCCATCCACCAGTGACGGAGAGCCAACAACACCGGCTATGACTATGGAGGAACAAGAAAGTGCAGTCACCCCATCTACCACCGAGGGTGAGAATACTGCACTGGTTCCATCCACCAGTGATGGAGAGCCAACAACACCGGCTATGACTGTAGAGGACCATCAGAGTACAGTCACCTCATCTACCATTGAGGATAAGAATGCTGCACTGGTTCCATCCACCAGTGACGGAGAGCCAACAACACCGGCTATGACTGTAGAGGACCATCAGAGTACAGTCACCTCATCTACCATTGAGGATGAGAATACTGCACTGGTTCTGTCCACCAGTGACAGGGGGCCAACAACACCGGTTATGACTGTGGAGGAACAAGAAAGTGCAGTCACCCCATCTACCATGGAGGGTAAACAAACTGCACTGGTTCCATCCACCAGTGAGGATGAGGCAACCATAGTATCTCTGACTATGGAAGACCATCAATGCCCAGTCATTCCATCCGCAAAGGACAGTGAGAAAACTCCACTGGCTGCTGCCACCAGTGGGAGTATAACCAAATTGGACATAGCAATGGAGGACCAGCAAAGTATCATCACTTCAGACATCGTGGAGGGTGAAAACCCACAGGCTCCATCCACCAGTGAGATTAAACTGGATACAGTTAAGGAAAACCAGCAAAATCCCCTCACTCCTCCTAATTGTGAATTTTTGGCTGCATTTGCCAACTTCCTAAAGCACCAACAAGGTCCAAACTGCAAACGGAGTGAGTTATCACCTCTGGTCCCTTCATGTGTTGATGCCAAAATGCCTGGGCAGAATCCATCTCCATCCATCGCCACCATGAACAAGAAGATCTCTGAACTGGTCCGATCCAGCAGTATCTGGAAACTATACGTGGAAAATTTCACCTTCCACAAGGTACTTGGAGAGGGGAGCTTTGGGAAAGTGGTGTTGGCCACCCATCCAGCCACTGACCAAAAGCTGGCGGTGAAGTTCGTCTCAAAGAGAAAACTCCTGAGATCTGGACCCCACCTGGCACTCACTGAAAGATCCATTCTGGAAGAAGGCAGAGAGTGCCCATACATCACCCATATATATGGATCTTTCCAAACAAAGGTAAGTCTTTTCATCTCCCAATTTCTTCTTCTCTTTCCTGTACTGCACTCTTCACATATTCCTTCACAAAGTGAGAACTTCAATGTTTATAACGTAACCTGTTTTCTCTTATTTTCACAGAATCATCTGGCCTTTGTAATGGAGTATCTGAGCGAAGGAGATCTCTCCGACCTGATAAGATATTTAGCTCCGCTTCCTCTGGACACCTTAAGGTAAGTTTGATGTCGGCGTCACTTTGGAGACGGGGGGGGGGCTGACCACCGAGGACCTATCCAGGCCCCTCCAGCTGATCCCGTCCATCTATACCCCTATGTACTATAGGGAGAAGTCACTTTATCTTTACCAGTAACTGGTCTTTGATGATTTTTGATGCTAATCCATGTATTTCTTTCTCCATCAGAAACCTAACAGTGGAAATTATTTGCAGCCTGCAATTCCTGCACGCCAAAAAGATTGTTCAGAGAGATCTGAAGCCAGAAAACATTCTCTTAGACAACGCCGGCCACGCTAGAATAGCGGATTTTGGATTGTCAGCGAAGGGAGTCACCGAGTCTAAGAGAATTACCGGAGAGGTGGGGACACCAATCTACATGGCTCCAGAGGTAAGAATCTTTTATTTTGCGCATCGAGGCCTTCGGGTAAGACTGCGTAGGTTAAGCATTATAATAAATAAATATATTGTCATTTCTGTCCTCTGCCTGGTCTGACAATGTGCTCATCCCTCTTTCTCTTATGTTTCTACAGGTCTTGCAGAATATGGATTATTTCAGCATGGTTGACTATTTCTCCCTTGGAGTAATAGTATACGAGATGGCGTTTGACAAACATCCCTTCATCACCAACCAGGATAACTGGGATCAAATCAAGAACAACATTATTGAAATGGAGCCGGATTGTGTGGAGGGTGTGGACCCCGCCCTCCATAACCTCTTAGTTAGGGTAAGTTACAGAGAGCCTCAGCTTCTCTTCTCAGCTCAGATATTGTTATTGGTCATTCAGCGTCTCATTATATTTCATTCTTATATATTTCATTCTTCATTACAGCTTCTGTGGAAAGACCAAGAGGGCCGAAACCATCTAGTCAGTGACATCCGGAGCCATCGATTCTTCAAGACCATCGACTGGGCAGAGTTAGAGGGAAGAAAGTCACGCATGCAATCTGAATCCGAACCAGTAAGTAAGCAGCAGGCTCTTCACCATCTAAGACATTTGCGTTAACAGACTTTTCAGACCTGTCTATGAATTTGTGATACACAATCATACGGCCTGGTCTGAATGATTTTTGTTTAGTATTGAAGATGATTGTTGTGTATGTCATCTGACCACTAGAGGGAGCTAGGGTGGAAGGAGCCTGCTTGGTGAAATCTCCTGTACCTCGGGGGTGGGATTTACCATATTTTGTGATGAATGTCTTTTTCTCTTTCTAGATTTGGGAGGAACCATCAGATAACAGCATGCCATTGAATGAATTTATCAACCACCTGGGCCAGGAGACTCCAATATCACCAAAGGAGCAGGAGTATTTCAAAGGCTTTTCATACATGAGCGACGGTTTGATGATGTCACCAATCGACTTATTTTCACCTCCTCCATCATCGCCAAAGAACCAGGAGGCTCATAAACTGGAAGAGCCAGAGGAGAAGCTTCATTTCACTGACTGTAGTGACGAGAGTGAGCGTCAGATAGTGGAACCAATTGACTGGTCTCCCCTATTACCACTGAGCAACCATGGACCAGTACCGACTCCAATGAAAAACCATTATAAGGAGGCTCTTCAACAATTGGCAGAGCAAGTGGTCTTTTTTCCAATGGATTATGAAGAGGCTCATAACAACGTCATAGAGCATGAGGAGCAGAATTATATCTACGACTTTGGCTACAAGAGCGTTAGTCAAATTCAGCAGCCACATGGCTTTTTCCCATCAGCAGCCAACCAGGAGAATCTCTTCACACCCTGGCCCATGTACCCTGAAGATGCTCATAACAACGTCATAGAGCCAGAGGGGCAGCAATACTTATGTGACATCTTTCTACCATCAGAGAGACTGGACAATGGTCTTACACCCTGGCCCATGTATTATGAGGAGGCTTATGACAACATCATAGAGCAAAATGTCCAGTTTTTCCCAATTGCATTTGTTTAGTGCACGCCCATTCCACCTGGGCACACATGGGCCAGTTTTTATCAGTGTGCTTTTACTATATTTGTGTGCTTTTCTTATATTCGTGTGCTTTTCTTATATTTGTGTGCTTTTCTTATATTTGTGTGTTTTTCTTATATTGAACTGTATGGTGAACTGACCCTGGCTTGTTATTGGACCACGCTTCTGCCTAACGATTCTGTACATACCTCTGCCTGATCTGGAACTGACCCTGGACTGTTTGACCATGCTTTTTGCCTGCCTCTTGGACTGATCTTGTACCCTACCACTGGTCTAGTGGGATTCATAACACAGGGGTCTCATATATGTGAGGGGCTCCAGAATTGTTTTTTCTGGATGAAGAAAACATTTATTTTTGTTTTCTTATTCCTACATTAGGGTCTGGAGACGCTTCTACCCCTGTCCCCATTCTGTCATGAACGATGCCCTACTTCGGCCTGCTGCCTGTAGGACCTATGCCATCATGCCTATGCCTGTTGCATGAACTAACCACACCACATGGACCATGTTCCTGCCTACTACCAGGATCAATATTTTGGCACTGCTGACAATCTCTGCCTGCACCGACCCTGGACTGTATATGGACAGTATCCCTGCCTGCTGCCTGTACTGACTATGGACAGTATTCCTACCTATTGCCTGGACAATTCCGTTTGCTTTTGCTGACCAAGTCCCTACCTGCTGCCTGGACCCAACGGCGGATCCAGGGGGGGGGGGGGGGCAACGGGGCAATTGCCCCCCCCCCCCGAGGCAATCATGTCACATTGGCTTTAAAAAAAAAAAAAAAAAAAAATTTATTTTTTTTATTAAAAAAAATATTTTTTTTAACATATTTTTCTTTTATTTTTTATTAAAGGGACAATTTTTTTCTTTTATTTTTTTTAGAAGTCCGGAGGTCCCCAGGGTCCCGGAGGCCGCCAGGGCCCCGTATGGCAACCCCCCCTTTTTTTATTTATTTTAATTAAAAAAAAATATTTTTTTATTTTATTTTTTTATTAAAGGGCCATTTTTTTTTTAGGGGTCTGGAGGTCCCCAGGGGCCCGGAGATCCCAGGGCCCCAGATGACCACCCCCCTTTTTTTATTAAATTTGTATATATATATATATAAAAAATTATTATTATTATTATTGTTAGTATTATTATTAAAGGGCACAGAGGTCCCCAGGGCCCCCGGAGGACAACCCTCCTTTTTTTTTTTTTTTTTTTTTTTTTTAATTTTTTTTTATATTATATTTATTTTTTTCTCTTTTTTTATATATAGATATATTTTTATTAAAGGGCTCAGAGGTCCCCAGGGCCCCATGTGTCAAACCCCCTTTTTTAAATAAATGTTTTTTTTAATTTTTTTTATATATTGTTTTATTTATTTTTTATAACTTTTTTTTTTATCATTTTTTTTAAACTGCTTTGCGGTGCCTGCAGCTGCTGCTGCCGAGTCTGTCACTCTCTCTCTCTCTCTCTCATCACCAGGGCTGGTAGGCTGCCTGTCCTGAGGCTGCTTTGAGCTGTTGCTGACTGCAGCACTCCCCTCTCTCCTGCTGACATCGGGCATCTCTGGCTGTGTGTGAGAGCTGGATCTGTGTTCGGCTGTGCTGCCTGTGCTAGACCTGCTCGTGTGATAGTAGATGGGGATGGAACACTGATTGAACCAGTGTCAGGGATTCTAAATAGACCAGTACTGTGTGCCTACACAGAGGAGACCAACACTGTATGCAGTGAAATAAAAGGTGTTTATTTACAAGGTGAACAAAACAGGTGAAGACAAACAGTGCACAAATAACAACAAAGCATATATAAGTGAAGGGGAAATGCCGTAATCATAAACCAAAAGCCAAGCCGAGGTCATATACCAGGAGATCACAGGAGAAGCTGCAGACAGGGAATGGGCAGGAAGGGAATGTCCAGGAGAGGGATCAGGTCAGGTCGGATCAGATCAGAAGTCAAGAAAGGGGACAGCAGGCTCAGGGTCAGATATCAGGCTCAGGATCAGGTTAGTAGACAGATACCAGGGCGAGGAGTGATTACACACGCCGGGTATTATAGAGGCGTGCTGATTGCATTCAGGTCACACCTGAACGCAGGAAGGGCTGTGTGCTCCATACTGCCAAGACCTTTCCTGACAATCAGTGTTTTGTCTATCACACAAGCCTGTCTAGGGGGGGACCTTGCTAGAGCACACTGGCCTACCGAACACAGACCTTCAGCTCCTGTTTGTTCCATGACACACGTCGGGAGAGGAGATGCCTGCTGTGTGTGATCGAGGCAATGCCATGGTGAGGGCCGTGCACAGTGTGGCTGCATTCATAGACAAAAGCGGGGCTGCATTTATAGACAAAAGTGGGACTGCATTGATAGACAAAAGTGGGAGTGCATTGATAGACAAAAGTGGGGATGCATTGCATTGCAAAAGTGGGGATGCATTGATATGCAAAAGTGGGGTTGCATTGATATACAAAAGTGGGACTGCATTGATATACAAAGGTGGGGCTGCGTTCATATACACAGTGAGGCTGCAATGATCTCTTGTACCATGTCTTCAGTCTCTGACCATCCCTTGTACCACGTCTGCAGTCTCTGACCATCACTTGTACCACGTCTGCAGTCTCTGACCATCCCTTGTACCACGTCTGCAGTCTCTGACCATCCCTTGTACCACGTCTGCAGTCTCTGACCATCCCTTGTACCACGTCTGCAGTCTCTGACCATCCCTTGTACCACGTCTGCAGTCTCTGACCATCTCCTGTACCACGTCTGCAGTCTCTGACCATCTCTTGTACCACGTCTGCAGTCTCTGACCATCTCCTTGTACCACGTCTGCAGTCTCTGACCATCTCTTGTACCATGCCTGCAGTCTCTCACCATCCCTTGTACCACGTCTGCAGTTTTCCTGACCATCTCTTGTACCACGTCTGCAGTTTTCCTGACCATCTCTTGTACCACGTCTGCAGTCTCTGACTATCTCCTTGTACCACGTCTGCAGTCTCTGACCATCTCCTTGTACCACGTCTGCAGTCTCTGACCATCTCCTTGTATCACGTCTGTAGTCTCTGACCATCTCCTTGTACCACGTCTGCAGTCTCTGACCATCTCTTGTACCATGCCTGCAGTCTCTGACCATCTCCTGTACCACGTCTGCAGTCTCTGACCATCCCTTGTACCACGTCTGCAGTTTTCCTGACCATCTCTTGTACCACGTCTGCAGTTTCTGACCATCTCTTGTACCATGTCTGCAGTCTCTGACCATCTCTTGTACCATGTCTGCAGTTTCTGACCATCTCTTGTACCATGTCTCCATTCTCTGACCATCTCTTGTATCACGTCTGCAGTCTCTCACCATCTCCTGTACCACGTCTGCAGTCTCTCACCATCTCCTGTACCACGTCTGCAGTCTCTCACCATCCCTTGTACCACGTCTGCAGTCTCTCACCATCCCTTGTACCACGTCTGCAGTTTCTGACCATGTCTTGTACCACGTCTGCAGTTTCTGACCATCTCTTGTACCACGTCTGCAGTCTCTGACCATCTCTTGTACCACGTCTACAGTTTCTGACCATCTCTTGTACCACGTCTGCAGTCTCTGACCATCTCCTTGTACCACGTCTGCAGTCTCTGACCATCTCTTGTACCATGCCTGCAGTCTCTCACCATCCCTTGTACCACGTCTGCAGTTTTCCTGACCATCTCTTGTACCACGTCTGCAGTTTTCCTGACCATCTCTTGTACCACGTCTGCAGTCTCTGACTATCTCCTTGTACCACGTCTGCAGTCTCTGACCATCTCCTTGTACCACGTCTGCAGTCTCTGACCATCTCCTTGTATCACGTCTGTAGTCTCTGACCATCTCCTTGTACCACGTCTGCAGTCTCTGACCATCTCTTGTACCATGCCTGCAGTCTCTGACCATCTCCTGTACCACGTCTGCAGTCTCTGACCATCCCTTGTACCACGTCTGCAGTTTTCCTGACCATCTCTTGTACCACGTCTGCAGTTTCTGACCATCTCTTGTACCATGTCTGCAGTCTCTGACCATCTCTTGTACCATGTCTGCAGTTTCTGACCATCTCTTGTACCATGTCTCCATTCTCTGACCATCTCTTGTATCACGTCTGCAGTCTCTCACCATCTCCTGTACCACGTCTGCAGTCTCTCACCATCTCCTGTACCACGTCTGCAGTCTCTCACCATCTCCTGTACCACGTCTGCAGTCTCTCACCATCCCTTGTACCACGTCTGCAGTCTCTCACCATCCCTTGTACCACGTCTGCAGTTTCTGACCATGTCTTGTACCACGTCTGCAGTTTCTGACCATCTCTTGTACCACGTCTGCAGTCTCTGACCATCTCTTGTACCACGTCTGCAGTTTCTGACCATCTCTTGTACCACGTCTGCAGTCTCTGACCATCTCTTGTACCATGTCTGCAGTTTCTGGCCATCTCTTGTACCATGTCTGCAGTCTCTGACCATCTCCTTGTATCACGTCTGTAGTCTCTGACCATCTCCTTGTACCACGTCTGCAGTCTCTGACCATCTCTTGTACCATGCCTGCAGTCTCTGACCATCTCCTGTACCACGTCTGCAGTCTCTGACCATCCCTTGTACCACGTCTGCAGTTTTCCTGACCATCTCTTGTACCACGTCTGCAGTTTCTGACCATCTCTTGTACCATGTCTGCAGTCTCTGACCATCTCTTGTACCATGTCTGCAGTTTCTGACCATCTCTTGTACCATGTCTCCATTCTCTGACCATCTCTTGTATCACGTCTGCAGTCTCTCACCATCTCCTGTACCACGTCTGCAGTCTCTCACCATCTCCTGTACCACGTCTGCAGTCTCTCACCATCCCTTGTACCACGTCTGCAGTCTCTCACCATCCCTTGTACCACGTCTGCAGTTTCTGACCATGTCTTGTACCACGTCTGCAGTTTCTGACCATCTCTTGTACCACGTCTGCAGTCTCTGACCATCTCTTGTACCACGTCTACAGTTTCTGACCATCTCTTGTACCACGTCTGCAGTCTCTGACCATCTCCTTGTACCACGTCTGCAGTCTCTGACCATCTCTTGTACCATGCCTGCAGTCTCTCACCATCCCTTGTACCACGTCTGCAGTTTTCCTGACCATCTCTTGTACCACGTCTGCAGTTTTCCTGACCATCTCTTGTACCACGTCTGCAGTCTCTGACTATCTCCTTGTACCACGTCTGCAGTCTCTGACCATCTCCTTGTACCACGTCTGCAGTCTCTGACCATCTCCTTGTATCACGTCTGTAGTCTCTGACCATCTCCTTGTACCACGTCTGCAGTCTCTGACCATCTCTTGTACCATGCCTGCAGTCTCTGACCATCTCCTGTACCACGTCTGCAGTCTCTGACCATCCCTTGTACCACGTCTGCAGTTTTCCTGACCATCTCTTGTACCACGTCTGCAGTTTCTGACCATCTCTTGTACCATGTCTGCAGTCTCTGACCATCTCTTGTACCATGTCTGCAGTTTCTGACCATCTCTTGTACCATGTCTCCATTCTCTGACCATCTCTTGTATCACGTCTGCAGTCTCTCACCATCTCCTGTACCACGTCTGCAGTCTCTCACCATCTCCTGTACCACGTCTGCAGTCTCTCACCATCTCCTGTACCACGTCTGCAGTCTCTCACCATCCCTTGTACCACGTCTGCAGTCTCTCACCATCCCTTGTACCACGTCTGCAGTTTCTGACCATGTCTTGTACCACGTCTGCAGTTTCTGACCATCTCTTGTACCACGTCTGCAGTCTCTGACCATCTCTTGTACCACGTCTGCAGTTTCTGACCATCTCTTGTACCACGTCTGCAGTCTCTGACCATCTCTTGTACCATGTCTGCAGTTTCTGGCCATCTCTTGTACCATGTCTGCAGTCTCTGACCATCTCTTGTACCATGTCTGCAGTCTCTGACCATTTCCTTGTACCATATCTGCAGTCTCTGACCATCTCCTGTACCATGTCTGCAGTCTCTGACCATCTCTTGTACCACGTCTGCAGTCCCTGACAATTGTCTACAAACCATGGGATAGATTTATGGCATTCATATTTAAATATGTCTTACTAGTAATGGCGGGGATCATTGATTTTTTAGCAGTACTGCAACATTGCAGCGGACACATCGGACACCTAATTGAGTTCTGTAAGCAACACCTTATTTTCTGGCAGTGCCCCTCCCGAGACTAGACTCTGGATCCGCCCTTGCCTGGACCAGTGCTATCCTCCTCTGGACAACTGCGCTACTAAAACCACACAATCTTTAGTTTACCCTTTGCTCAGCAGAATGTATTTTGGGGTGTAATTCTTAGTATGTGCATGCTATGTGTCCCTAGAACACCTGATGGTGTTCCTTGCATGTTGGGCCTCTGTATGTGGCCAGGCTGTGAAAACGTCCCACACATGTGGTATCGCCATACTCAGGAGGAGTAGCAGAATGTATTTTGGGGAGTCATTTGTGGTTATACACATGCCATGTGAGAGAAATAACCTATTACAATGACAATTTTGTGGGAGGAAAAAAGAAAAAAAATCATCCTTTCTCAAAGAATTGTGGGAAAAAATGACAACATCAAAAACGTTACCATGCATCTTACTAAATACCTTGGAATGTCTACTTTCATTTGTACTTTCCTGGCTTGTTCTGGTCGCAAGAAATGATAGGCCACCAGTACATCAGGTGTGATCAATTTTTTATGATTTGCACCACAGCTTGTAGACTCTTTAACTTTCACACAGACCAAATAATATCAACTCATTTGGGTTATTTTTACCAATACAATGTGATATAAAATATTGCAACAACCAGCATTTTATTCTCTAGGGTCTCTACTAAAAAATTATATATATATATATAATGTTTGGAGGCTCTTAATCGAGCCGATTAGTCGTGCAGCTCTAGTACAAAGTAATAACAGGATGTACCGTCTATATCTAAATGTGTACTCCTCACGAGCAGGGTGAAGCTGGGGGTCGTGACCTGGGCCCAGCATGCAGCTAAGTCCAAACTCCCGTGAGGGGGTCCCTGGCAGAATGCTGACTGGCCCTTAGATTCCACGCCCTGGGGGATCCCTTGTCACCTGCTCACCTACAGGCTCACAGCAGTGGAGTCGTGACAATCACATACTGAGGGAGAATCAAGAGCAAGGCGTTATTGACATTCAATGCTGCCCATCAGAGAAGATGACTGCTGATGCACTCACCAAACCTTTATTGAAGGAACGTCATAGTTATTTCCGAAAATGGGCACGGATCAAAGCCTAGCATAGGGCACATCAGAGTGTTTGGATGTAAAGCATATGCCTATATTCCAAGTGAAAAATGTATCCAAGCTGGAGAACAGAGCCATAGAGGGCATTCTAGAAGGCTACAGCGAGCAAACTATGGTTTTTAGAATCCTACACCCAAAGACTGACAAAGTGACAATAATCCATAGTGTTGATTTTGATGAGAGTCCATTTTGATGAGAGTCCATCACCCTGAAAGGTGTGAAGTGAATGTGCCAAGCACACCAGAAGAAAAGGTCGGCCAAAGCAAACCTGTGCAGGAGTCAGAAGAAGAGGTGGAACTCACATCGCCTAAATCAAGTTGCCCACCAGATCCTGCTGAACTGCCTGAAGTCAGAAGATCCACTCGGGCCTACAAAGGGGATACCACCCCACAAGCTGTTATATACTGTCATATCGCACAGCGTACTTGGACCAACATCCTAGGAAGACAAAGAAAAACTGCCAAAACATGAAGCCAATAAATGGAAAAAAGCAGAAGAAGAATTAAAGTCACTTCAAGAAAATAAAACCTGGACCCTCAAAGGGCTCCCTCCTAACCGAAAACTAGAGGAAGAAAGTGGACTTTCAAAGTAAAGTCAGATTAAGAAGGGAATATCTTCAAATACAAAGCCAGACTAGTTGGCAAGAGTTACTCTCCAAAATTTGGTGAAGATTAGATTTGGTGAAAATTTCACTCCCCCATCAGAGCGCTTCTTGGCGCTGCAGCCGGGAAGGGCATGCAAGTGAAACGCCTAGACCAGGGATCCTCAAACTACGGCCCTCCAGCTGTGGTGGAACTACACATCCCATGAGGCATTGTAAAACTCTGACATTCACAGACATGACTAGGCATGATGGGAATTGTAGTTCCTGAACAACTGGAGGGCCATAGTTTGAAGACCCATGACCTAGACGTTAAAACTGCTTTCTTTAATGGAGACATTAACCACTTAAGCCCCGGGCCTGTTTTTCAGACTCTGTGTTTACACGTTAAAAACATGTTTTTTGCTAGAAAATTACTTAGAACCCCCAAACATTATATATTGTTTTTTTTTATTTTTATAACACCCGAGAGAATAAAATGGCGGTCACTGCAATACTTTTTGTCACACCGTATTTGCGCAGCGGTCTTACAAGCACACTTACAAGCGCAGCAGAGAAGGGCATGCCAGTGAAACACCTAGACGTTAAAACTGCTTTCTTAAATGGAGACATTAAGGAAGATCTCTACATGGAGCAACCACCAGGGTTTGAGCAATAAGACAATCTCATGTGTAAACATCAGAAGAGCATCTACGGTCTCAAACAATCTGCAAGGATGTGGAATGCGAAAGTGAACAAAGTACTTACTGAAGAGGAATTCTCAAGAAGTAAAGCAGACCCCCGTCTCTACTCCAGGAATCAAGAAGACAGATGGATATACATCCTTATCTATGTTGATAACATTATAACCTGTTTTGAACAATAAGGGCGATTACAATCAGATAGTTCACAAGCTCAAAGAAAATTTTGGAATCAAAGAACTTGGGAACATTAGCTACTATCTGGGTATCGAAATAGAGAGCGAAAAAGATGGAAGTTATCGTCTCAGAAAATCTCTGAAATCTTCCATGGAAGATCCATGGAAAGGAAGTGAAAACGTCTCGTCTATGGAACCAGGCTATCAAAAGAGCAATGAAGGAGAAAACTTTCTACCAAACAATGATACGTATAGCAGAGCAATTAGTAAGCTGCTATATGTTACCACTGTGACAAGACCAGACATAGCCGCAGAAGTGGGATCCAGCGCCATTCTCGCCTCGCCTCGCCTCACCTCGCCTCACCTTGTCATCCTCAGGTTTTTTCCTCCCACAATAAAAAGACATTCCTCGCGTTGGTGGTGCAGTGGTGAGCATAGCTGCATATCCAGCAGCTGACCCGGGTTCGATTCCTGGCCAACGCAATTGCCAATATGGCTTCTAACTGCTTTGTGTCCACAGGCGGTGAGGCCTCTTCTGTGCTGTCACATATATGTGTACAGTTGGCAACCCCAGTACTATGACCATGCTTCTATCTACACAGAAACGGATTGGAAGCCAGTAGCAGAGGCTCCCAATTATGTGATCACTGTGACAGCCAATCGTAAAGGAGGTAAACTTATATATCTATACAGTATACAGTGGAACCTCAGTTTAAGAGTAACTTGGTTTGAGAGCGCTTTGATTTACAAGCGACTTTTTTTTTTTTAATCCTGACTCGGTTTGCCAGGGTTGACTCGCAAGACGAGCAGAATTCAAGCTAAATAGGCCTGCAGTACCTCATTTGGCCTGAGGTACGGGGGTGCAGGAAACAAGCCGAAGTGTTCTTAGGCCTTTTCGGACATTTTCAGCGCTCTCTGGCGCCCCCCACCTCTGGCCGCATTCTGTATTGCATCCCATTGAAGTCATTATTTTCGCTTCCATCGACTTCAATGGAAAAACTCGCTTTGATATGCGAGTACTTTGGATTACGAGCATACTCCTGGAGCGGACAATGCTCGTAATCCGAGGTAGTACGGTGGTGGGGCCTCTCCTGTGCTGCCACATATATGTGTACAGCCGGCAACCCCAGCACTATGACCATGCTTCTAACTACACAGAACAGATTGGAAGCCAATAGCAGAGGCTCCCAATCATGTGATCACTGTGACAGCCAATCGCAAAGGAAGTAAACTTATATATCCATACAGTATATATGGTATTACTGCGGTGGGGCTACTTCTGTGCTATCACATATATGTGTACAGCCGGCAACCCCAGCACTATGACCATGCTTCTAGCTAGGGGTGCAACGGATCGTCATTGATCCGTGATCCGAATGGGTCAAGGTCCGCGGATCGGCACACCACGCAATCCACAGATTGAGCCCATAGAAAAGGCCGCAGCTTCGGCCTAGCTCCGGAGCGGCGGCCATCTTGGTACACCCAGTGGCAGCCCAGGCGAGCTTCCCACAGCGACGCTGACTGGGGAGATGTGGACATTACAGTGAGGGAGATGGGGGGAGATGTGGACATTACAGTGAGGGAGATGGGGGGAGATGTAGACATTACAGTGGGTGAGATGGGGGGGAGATGTGGACATTACAGTGGGGGAGATGGGGGTAGATGTGGACATTACAGTGGGGGAGATGGGGGTAGATGTGGACATTACAGTGGGGGAGATGGGGGGAGATGTGGACATTACAGTGGGGAAGATGGGGGGAGACGTGGACATTACAGTGGAGGAGATGAGGACATTACAGTGGGGGTGATGGGGGGAGAGGTGGACATTACAGTGGGGGAGATGAGGGGAGACGTGGACATTACAGTGGAGGAGATGAGGACATTAAAGTGGGGGAGATGGGGGTAGATGTGGACATTAAAGTGGGAGAGATGGGGGAGATGTGGACATTACAGTGGGGGAGATGGGGGTATATGTGGACATTACAGTGGGGGAGATGGGGTGAGACGTGGACATTACAGTGGAGGAGATGAGGAGATTACAGTGGGGGAAATGGGGGGAGATGTGGACATTACAATGGGGTAAGGTGACCAGATTTTTCAAATGAAATCCGGGGACATATTTTTTTTACTAGTAATGGTGGCAATCAGCGATTCTCTGACCGTCACCGCCACCGCCCGCCTCACAGCCTGTAAAGTCTTACTCTCCGGGCCCCCGGCTACTACTGGGTGGGGAGCGGAGGGAAATCACTCCGCCAGGGAAGGCAAGAAGATAGACAGGCGGCTGGTCGAGACATTACAGTGGGGGCAAAGGGGGGAGATGTGGACATTACAGTGGGGGGAGATGTGGACATTACAGTGGGGGATATGGGGGGTGATGTGGACATTACAGTGGGGGGAGATGTGGACATTACAGTTGGGGGGAGATGTGGACATTACAGTGGGGGAGATGGGGGGAGACGTGGACATTACAGTTTGGGCGATGTGGACATTACAGTGGGGGCAAAGGGGGGGAGATGTGGACATTACAATGGGGGGGTGATGTGGACATTACAGTGGGGGGAGATGTGGACATTACAGTGGGGGGAGATGTGGACATTACAGTGGAGGAGATGAGGACATTACAGTGGGGGAGATGTGGACATTACAGTGGGGGAGATGTGGATATTACAGTGGGGGCTATATATGGTGGTGATCCGAAAAATTATCCTATCCGTGGCTCTGATCCGAGGAACGATCCGAACCGTGAGTTTTTTGATCCGTTGCACCCCTACTTCTATATACACAGAACAGATTGGAAGCCAGTAGCAGAGGCTCACAATCATGTGATCACTATGACAGCCAATCGTAAAGGAGGTAAACTCATATATCTGTACAGTATATATATGGTAGTACGTGGTGGGGCCTCTGCTGTGCTGCCACATATATGCGACATCCAATCACAGCGATTACGTGATTGGGAAGCCCATGTAAAGCCTTTCGCCGTTCCGTTCCTTTAACCACTTCAATACCCAGCCATAGACAATTGACGGCCTGGGATGGGATTTACCATCCTAAGTGGCCGTCAATTGACGGCCTGGGTATTGCAGGCGAATATCTGGACGATGCCTGCAGCCAGAGGAATCATCCAGATATCCTCTTCTTCAGCCGGCGATTCTGCACAAAGTAAGAACGATCATAGCGGCGGTTCCGCCGCTTGATCGTTCTTACAGGCCGCGGGAGGGGACATCCCCCCCCCTCCCGCCGCCATCCGGTGCTTCTCCGGGCTTACCTGTACCTTCGGGGGCCCGGAGAACGAATCATCGGTGGCGGCAGGAAGCATAGAGATGACTGGTGACCAGATGGTCACCAGTCATCTCTATGACCGTCGGAGGACCCGGGCGCGATCTGATGACGTCACGCCCGGGTCCCCGTATGTAAACAAAGCCGCGATTGCGGCTGTAAGTCACCATTCATGAGATCGGTGAATTTTTTTTCACCGATCTCATGGTTTCCAGCCTGGAGGTGAGATGTGAGGTCTTATTGACCGCACATCTCTCCATAAAGAGGACCTGTCACACACATTTCCTATTACAAGGGATGTTTACATTCCTTGTAATAGGAATAAAAGTGTAAAAAAATGAAAAAAAGTGTAAAAATAAATAAAATATAAGTAAAAAAAAATGAAAACGCCCCTGTCCCCGATAGCTCGCGTGCAGAAGCGAACGCACACGCAAGTCCCGCCGACATATGTAAACGCCGTTTAAACCACACATGTGAGGTATCGCCGCGTGCGTTAGAGTGCCAGCAACGAATCTAGCACTAGATCTCCTCTGTAAATCTAAACTGTAACCTGTAAAAAATAAATAAAGCGTTGCCTATGGAGATTTTTAAGTACCGAAGTTTGGCGCCATTCCATGAGTGTGCGCATAATTAAAGCGTGACATGTTGGGTCTCTATTTACTCGGTGTAACATAATCTTTCACATAATACAAAAAAATTGGGCTAACTTTAGTGTTTTGTTATTTTTTTAATTCATAAAACAATTTTTTTTACAAAAAAAAGCGTTTGAAAAATAATTGCGTAAATACCGTGCAAGATAAAACTTTGGAATGACTGTCATTTTATTCCCTAGGGTGTCTGCTAAAAAAAACATATATAATGTTTGGGGGTACTGTGTAATTTTCTAGCAAAAGAATGATGATTATTACATGTAGGAGAGAAGTGTCAGAATAGGCCCGGTATGGAGGTGGTATAAAAGCCTAGTATTGAAGCGGTTAAAGGGCCAGCTCTTGCCGGCGGGGTGATTTTAATAAATGACACTGGAGGGGGTTTTTAGTGTGCCTGGGGGGCGGGTGTGAAAAAAAATCCTGCCGTTCAGCTTTTAACCTTAAAAAAGTGACATCATTCACAATCGGTTGCAAACGGTTCTACCGAATTTGGAACGGTTGTAAAAAAAAAAAAAAAGATCGGTCTGGAGAGTCTAGTTTACGGTTTCAGGTGGCAGATGGCGGCCGGGGTGTCAAAGTTTCTGGCGTGCATACATTGTCGCCGTCTTCCCAGCAGAATGTCACTCCAACCCTTCGCCTCCCACATCCACCGCTGATTAGACCCGATTCCTCCTGCCATTTTCGCAGAGCTCAAGTGTTTTTTTTTAATCACTACAGAAGCTCATTACGCTTTCCTGGTGACTCTTATGTCCTTCAGTTTTTTCTTTTTTTTCTCCTGCAAGATTAGAATTCTATACTCCGATGAATATTGAATGATTTCATTACATACAAATGCAATCAACACTTTTTGCATAAATTTCCCCCCTTCTTTTCTTGAGTTCCAATTGACCTTAGCACCCATCCAGGCAATGGCACAATACAAATGCAAATGAGCCAACACAAGAACATATAGCGCCAGTCAAAGAATATATTATGAAGAAGGAGCGGAGCGCACTAGTTTTTTTTTTGTTTTGTTTTTTAGTATATTACTATGTATTATCCAGTATAATTTCTTTAGAGAGAGGGCACTGTATTTTTGTTGTGCAAACCCTAATCTACCTATATAATGTACGTCGCAGAGTACACCCGAGGCGGCAAAGCGTAATTGCAGTGGATGGCGTCCTGCCGGCTCAGGCACGCTGCGTTGAACCCGCTGTGTTATCACAGCTCAGCGTTTGGAAAGTCGAGTTATAATATTCTGGTTAACAGGAAAACCAAAATAGCAAATAGGTTTCCATTTTTAACATATATATAAAGAAAAGATAAATGGAGATCAAGTCACGAAAATATTAAATAAAAACGTATATAAAATATTAGCTCTCAGCGTAGTGCGTCAACTTGTGCAAAATTGTGCAATTTTTTGCACAAATGCATGTTAAATGGAATGCGTGCTGGCAGAAAAATGATCAAGTGGTGCCATTTTATTTATTTTTTATTGAATTTTCTTACTTTTATTTATTTAGTTATCTATTTACTAGTGCAGTGTGTCAACTCATGCAATTGCACAACTTTTTTTGCACAAATGCGTGATACGTAGATGAGTGCTGGCAGAAAAAAGATCAAGTGGTGCCATTTTATTTTATTTTTATTACATTTTCTTACATTGTCCTGTATTTGGCTCCATCCATCTTCCCATCAACTCTGACCAGCTTCCCTGTCTTTGCTGAAGAAAAGCATCCCCACCACATGATGCTGCCACCACCATGTTTCACAGTGGGGATGGTGTGTTCAGGGTGATGTGCAGTGTTAGTTTCCCCCACACATAGGGCCAGATTCAGATACACTTAATATTGCGCTGCGTAATCGAACTACTCTACGCTGCAGTATTTTACCAGGCTCTACACCGAATTCTGGTAGATTTTTGCCCGTACGCTACGGCGGCGTAGTCTATTTCTCGCCGCGTAATCGAAATACGCGATTAGGGGGCGTGAAGCATTTAAATTAAGCGCGTCCCCGCGGCGATCGAACTGCGCATGCTCCGTTCAGAAATTTCCCGCCGTGCATTGCGCGAAATCACGTCGTTACGTCATTCGTTGTTTGAGTAGCGTCGTTTACGAACATTCCTATTCCCGGACGACTTACGTAAAAAATAATAAAAGACGTCGGAAAACGTAGAAATTCGACACGGGAACGACGGTCATACTTAACATGGGCTGTCTAATATTAGAGCAGCAAAAAGCTGGTATAGTGTTACGCAAAAAAAAGATGACTAAAGGTGCCGTAAGAGATTGCCGTTGAAGATCGTA
The DNA here is from genome assembly GCA_029574335.1 of Rana kukunoris. NCBI lineage: Eukaryota > Metazoa > Chordata > Amphibia > Anura > Ranidae > Rana > Rana kukunoris. The sequence goes on along the minus strand of CM056057.1, from coordinate 9,041,460 downwards.
ATTTCGGGGATCGCCGGCAAAAGCTCATTAGCATACCCCGACGCGGAAAACGACGGGAAGTCCACCCAGTGGCCGCAATTTTATTGCAGCGTAGATCCGGAAGCGTACGAACACGTAATCCAGTTGAATTGAAGCCCGCAGCCGTCTATTCATGGTTTGAGGTTTCCGACTAGCTAGAAAAAGCGCGTAATTTGAAATTACTCCAGTCTAACACCAGTTAGACAGGAGTAAGGGCTCTGTGAATCTGGCCCCTAGTGTTTTTCTTTTAGGTCAAAAAGTTACATTTTAGTCTCATGTGACCAGAGCACCTTCTTCCACATGTTTGCTGTGTCCCCTCCCCCACATGGCTTCTCAGAAACTACAAACAGGACTTCTTATGTCTTTCTTTCTTCAATGTCTTTCTTCTTGTCACTCTTCCATAAAGGGCAGATTTGTGGAGAGCACCACTAATAGTTGTCCTGTGGACAGATTCTTCCCCCTGAGCTGTGGATCTCTGCAGCTCCTCCAGAGTTACCATGGGCCTCTTGGCTGCTTCTCTGATGAATGCTCTCCTTGCCCGGCCGGTCAGTTTAGGTGGACGGCCATGTCTTGGTAGGTTTGCAGTTGTGCCATACTCTTTATAACCTAACCCCACTTTATACTTCTCTACAACTTTATCCCTGACCTGTCTGGTGTGTTCATTGGCCTTCATGATGCTGTTTGTTTACTAAGGTTCTCTAACAAACATCTGAGGGGTTCACAGAACAGCTGTATTTATACTGAGATCAAATGACACACAGGTAGAATATTTACTAATTAGGTGACTTCTGAAGACAATTGGTTCCACCAGATTTTAGTTAGGGGTATCAGAGTAAAGGGGGCTGAATACAAATGCACGCCGCACTTTTCACATATTTGTAAAAAATTTGGAAAACCATTTATCATTTTCATTCCACTTCACAATTACGTGACACTTAGTGTTGGTCTATCACATAAAATCCCAATAAAATACATTTACGTTTTTGGTTGCAACATGACAAAATGTAGAAAATTTTTAAGGGGTGTGAATACTTTGTCAAGGCGCTGTATATATAAATATGTAGTGGATCAACTGTTCTCTGGCAGAAATCAACGGGGTTAGGGGTGGCCTCCAAGTTCTCTCCATCAGAACCAGTGATGAACTTGGGTTTGAAAAAGGGGCGGACTGACAACTCATGGGGCCGCCGGGCAATAGAAGATTATGGGGCCACCGGGCTTACAGATGGCCACCATGCCAGGAGGCAGTGCCGAGGCGGGGCAGCTAAAATCTCGGGATTTTCACATCAAAAGCATGTAGGTTTTGGACATATCAGGGACAGATGTAAAAAAAAAACACAGATTTTTACATACTGTCCCTGGTTTTAACGAGCCTGGCAACCCTGATGGGGCCCCCTAGTGGCATGGGGCCCTCGGGCAGTGCCCGAGTTCCTCAATGGTCAGTCCGCCCCTGGTTTGAACTCAAGCTCATCACTTAATCAAGACATGGAAATCTTTCCAACTGGGAAGATCTACTTGATTGTGATAGTCTGTGATCCTCTGGGAACAGTAGTTCATACATACTCAGAAGTGGTTTATGAAAATTCACATTTGTTCAGATTTGGTTGGCTGGAGGTTTAACTGGCATATCCCAAGGTGGGAATAATAAGTACTGTATATACTCTAGTATAAGCCGACCTGAATATAAGCCGAGGCACCTCATTTTACCACAAAAAACGGGAAAACTTACTAACCCTAAGCCTAGGGTGAGAATGCAGCAGCTACTGTAAGTGGAAAAGAGGGTACCATCCCCACTGTGAAACATGGTGGTGGCAGCATCATTCCGTGGGGATGTTTTTCAGTAGTCGGGACTGGAAAACTGGTCACCTTCCAGCAGGACAATGACCCCAAACACACTGCTAAAGCAACACTTGAGGGGTTTAAGGGGAGACATGTAAATGTGTTGGAATGGCCTAGTCAAAGCCCAGACTTCAATCCAATAGAAAATCTGTGGTCAGACTTAAAGAATGCTGTTCACAAGCGCAAAGCATCCAACTTGAAGGATCTGGAGCAGTTTTGCTAGGAGGAGGAATGGGCAGAAATCCCAGTGGTAAGATGTGGCAAGATCATAGAGACTTATCCAAAGAGACTTGGAGCTGTGATAGCCGCAAAAAGGTGGTTCTACAAAGTATTTTGACTTTAGGGGGGTGAATAGTTATGCACATTGGCCCAGATTCACAAAGCACTTACGCCGACGTAAATGCAAATGTGCGCCCGTAAGTGCAAATTTGTGCCGGTGTATCTGTGCGCCGGACCCACAAACCAACATACGCCGACAGAGCTTACTTACCCTGGCGTAGCGTGGGCGCACTTTTCCTCTGGACGCATGTTGCTGCTCCCATTGATTAGGCATTCACGGTGATTCACGAACGTACGTGCGCCCGACGCATGCTGCGCGAGGTGCGTGTAAGTTGTACGTCCGGCGTAAAGTTATTCCCCATAGATGAGGTGCAACCCGGCAACAGACATGCAAAGGTCTGCCCCAGAGAACACAGGCCGGCGTATTGGGCTTACGTTACGTTCACGGAGTACATGGTGATCCGGCGTAGCTTAGGCAGTTGTGCCGGCGTAGTTGTGAGCATGCGCATAAGGGTGCAGTTTCATGCGTCCACGTCACGGCTACGTGATGGCGCATGCGCAGTTCGTGATACGCCGGGCGTAAAACACTGCACCATGCTCGGACTATCATTTGCACAGGGTCACGCCCACTTCCACCTACGACTTCGAAAAATACGCCGCGCCGACGCAGCGTTGGGAGCAATAGCTTGCTGAATACAGTGCATGCCTCTCCGTGCTGCACCGGCGTGACGTACGGCGCTTGCGCTACGACGGCGTAATGTGCGCCCAACTCTGTGAATCTGGGCCATTGACTTTTTCTGTTATTTTGTCCTATTTGTTGTTTGCTTCACAATAAAAATAAAAAAATAAATAAAAATCTTCTAAGTTGTGGGCGTGTTCTGTAAATTAACCCCTTCCTTACCCGGCCATAGGGGATTGACGTCTGTAGCAACCCCTCGCCGATGAGAGTGGACGTCACACAACGTCCTTTGTTCTCGGCGTTCTAGGGCGCGCGCGCGCCACTCGCGATCCCGCGTGCGTTCCCCGACGGCCGCGATTGCCGCCGGGCACCCGCGATTACCGCTGATCACAGTGAGAGTGTGGATCTGTGTGTGTAATGATGGGGTGTAAACACACAGATCCACCTCCTGTCAGCGGTGAGGAGACTGATGTGTGTTCCCAGTACAGAGGAACACACATCGGTCTCCTCCCCCTGTGAGTCCCCCTCCCCCTACAGTTAGAACATACTTTAGGGAACATTTTAACCCCTTCAGCGCCCCCTAGTGTTAACCCCTTCCCTGCCAGTCACTTTTACACAGTAATCAGCGTACTTTTATAGCACTGATCGCTGTGTAAATGTGAATGGTCCCAAAAACATTGGTAAATTGTCGCTCTTCTTTTGTTTATAGCGCAAAAAATAAAAAACGCAGAGATGATCAAATACCACCAAAAGAAAGCTCTATTTGTGTGTGGAAAAAAAACATCACGATTTAATTTGGGTACAGTGTTGCATGACCACGCAATTGTCATTCAAAGTGCAACAGCGCTGAAAACTAAAAATTGGTCTGGGCAGGAAGGGGGTAAAAAATGCCCTGTATGGAAGGGGTTAAATGATGCAAATCCCCAAACAAGCCATGTTATTTCCAGGTTGCGAGGCAACAAAACATAAAAAAAGCCAAGGGGGGGGGGGTGAATACTTTTGCAAGGTACTGTATTTTCCCAGTTAGGGAGGTTTTTCCAGGCATTCAGTTTATTTTTAAGATAGGAGAGCAGATGAGAAATATTCAGAGGGATGAAGTCGAGCACCGACTTAGTTCTAGGCCAAGCTACTCTTCTTCAGGAACCCATTGTGGTGGAACAGATTGTAGACTCGCAGATCTTGGAGGGTCTAGTAGTGGCAGGATTTTTTTACTTTTGATATGGAAAAAAAATTCAAGATGTAGCAGGGTGACCCTGGCCTGTGCTACTGTTTGAAATTGTGGTTTACACCAGAGTTTCTGAGAAGCAAGCACACTAATGGCACTGCCAGAGTAAGAGCTCAGAGCCCCACACCGTTGAGGAGGTCAGTGTGTGAAGGAAGCCGTGAGAGGTGCTGGTGTGCACCATGGTGTTCAGGTCGGGACAGAGCAAGGCCCGAGTCTGAGAGAAACAGAGTGTCACGATTAGGGGTCAGGCTCAGAGGCCAGTAGCTGTAGCAGTTGCAGGACAGGTATACAGGCAGTCACTTCTGGCAGATGACAGATACTCACCTGAGGTGTGGAGTCTAAGCGCTAACCGGTACTCACCAGAGCTCCTGATGGTGGAGATGGATTTTGCTGCATGTTAGCACCAGGTGGCGGTCCTCAGGATTGCCCCACCAGGAGGTGAGCAAGCTGGGGTCCAGTAGCGGATAAGCAGATAAGTGTTAAACAGCAGCGTGGTCAGTAAACAAGCCAAGAGGTCAATCACAAATGGTTGCAGGTTGGGATCAGGCAGTAGAGTAGTCAAGTAACAAGCCACCGGGTGGTAGCAAAATACAGGTGGAAGCTGGGCAACGCACTGGCAGGGAAGGCACAATAACCTGGCACAGAGGAAGTGCTGAGCTAAGGTTTATATAGGAAGTTCATGGGAGAAGCAAGGGGTTCAAGGCAATCAAGACACAAGTCAGAGTAGTCTAATGGATCAGATAGGTTTATCCAGCAGATCAGACAGGAAGCTGTCCAGCATCCCAGACAGATCAATGGGAAGTGTTATTGCCAGACACAGAAAAGGTCCTAGGTTCAAGCCCAGGTCCTGACACAGAGCATCTAGGAAGCTGTAGAAAGAGTCCATGAGAGACAGCACAGCGAGGAAGTTGTAGAGAGAGTCCATGAGGGACAGCATAACTAGGAAACTGTAGAGAGAGTCCAGGGATGGACTGGCCATCGGGACTACCGGGAGTTTCCCGGTGGGCCGATGGCTCAGTGGGCCAGTTGTCACTCAGGGGCGTTGGGAGGGGGTGACTAGAGCCCCAAATGGGTCCCCAAAAAGCCAGGAGTCTCGTCCCCAGTGTAAAAATCCAGTGATTTGTGGGCAAGCGGGGCCGTGCAGCTGCAGTGAGAGTAGAGCTGTCAAAACGATGTCGGGAATGGGCGGGGCCGATATGCGGGGACCCCCCCTCATCCCCGACAGTGCTTAGACAGCTTCACTCTCAATGCAGCCGCACGACCCGATACTGATGTGCGGGCCCCCTTCGTCCAGTACATTTGCAAACACTGCCTGTATACAGTGTGACATTCAGAGTGTATACAGGCAGTGTTTGCTATGTACTGGACGAAGGGGCCCCGCACATCAGTATCGGGTCGTGCGGCTGCAGAGTCTGACTGCTGGCTGGGGAGGACGGTGGCAGCCGGAGCCGTAACTACTGCACATGCACGGTTCCAGTGCAGGCTGCAGAGTATTGCTGCTGGAGGGGTTGCATGGCGTGTGGAGTGCATGTGCAGGATGACATCAGTGAACCTGTTGACCATCCTGCCTGGGTGTCCTCTTCTCTGCCGTGTAACTCCCCCCCCCCAGCTGCTTTCATCTATACATTACAATAGAGAATGTCCAAGCAGAAGGCAGAGCTGTCCAACTTTTCAAGTTAAAAAGCCTGTGATTGGTTGCTAGGGGCAGTCCTAGCAACCAATCGTCTTTCTGTTACATTAAAAGTTGAACATCTCCCGCCTTCTGCTTGGACACCTCGCATCCTCTGTCTTCTCCCTTCTGTGTAAGGTAAGGGAGGGGGCACTGACATAAAGGGAACTGTGTTTGTTGCAAAGAAAGACGATGGCTGTAAAGGATACCAGAAAGGAGGGGACTATGAAAGGAAGTGGGGAGGGGGGGTCAGTGTGTGTTTCAGGAGGGGGGGTCAGTGTGTGTGTCAGGAGGAGGAGGGGTCAGTGTGTGTGTGTCAGGAGGGGGGGGGTCAGTGTGTGTGTCAGGAGGGGGGGGGTCAGTGTGTGTGTCAGGAGGAGGAGGGGTCAGTGTGTGTGTGTCAGGAGGGGGGGTCAGTGTGTGTGTCAGGAGGGGGGGGTCAGTGTGTGTGTCAGGAGGGGGGGTCAGTGTGTGTGTCAGGAGGGGGGGTCAGTGTGTGTGTCAGGAGGAGGGGGGGTCAGTGTGTGTGTCAGGAGGAGGGGGGGTCAGTGTGTGTGTCAGGAGGAGGGGGGGTCAGTGTGTGTGTCAGGAGGGGGAGTCAGTGTGTGTGTCAGGAGGAGGGGGGGTCAGTGTGTGTGTCAGGAGGAGGGGGGGTCAGTGTGTGTTTCAGGAGGAGGAGGGGTCAGTGTGTGTGTCAGGAGGGGGGGGGGTCAGTGTGTGTGTCAGGAGGGGGGGTCAGTGTGTGTTTCAGGAGGAGGAGGAGGGGTCAGTGTGTGTGTCTGGAGGAGGGGTCAGTGTGTGTGTGTCAGGAGGAGGGGTCAGTGTGTGTGTCAGGAGGGGGGGTCAGTGTGTGTTTCAGGAGGAGGAGGAGGGGTCAGTGTGTGTGTCTGGAGGAGGGGTCAGTGTGTGTGTGTCAGGAGGGGGGGTCAGTGTGTGTTTCAGGAGGAGGAGGAGGGGTCAGTGTGTGTGTCTGGAGGAGGGGTCAGTGTGTGTGTGTCAGGAGGGGGGGTCAGTGTGTGTTTCAGGAGGAGGAGGAGGGGTCAGTGTGTGTGTCTGGAGGGGGGGTCAGTGTGTGTGTCAGGAGGGGGGGTCAGTGTGTGTTTCAGGAGGAGGAGGAGGGGTCAGTGTGTGTGTCTGGAGGAGGGGTCAGTGTGTGTGTGTGTCAGGAGGGGGGGTCAGTGTGTGTGTCAGGAGGGGGGGTCAGTGTGTGTGTCAGGAGGGGGGGTCAGTGTATGTGTCTGTGATTTTGTTTTTAGTATACAGCATGGGGGGGGGGGGGTAAATGCACTGCCACTGGTCATAGTAACTGATGTATTAGACCCCTTTCACACTGAGCCGCCCATAGCGCTGGTGGTAAAACGCCGCTATTTTTACCGCCAACGCTATGGGTGGATTTGCGGTGCATTTCGGTCGCTAGCGGGCCGGTTTTCCCACCGCTAGCGGACAAGAAAGTGTTAAAACCGCCCACCATGCGCTGCTGAAGCAGCACATGGTGGGCGGTATAGCCGCGCTGTCCCATTGATTTCAATAGACAGGAGCGGTGGAGAAGTAAAAGAAGTAAAAGCCTCGGGCTTTCACACTGGAGACAATGGCGCAGCTGTTTGAGGGTGGAATGCAGGCGCTATTTTTAACGCTATAGTGCCTGCAATACGCTCCAGTGTGAAAGGGGTCTTAATGTACTGCCACTGGTCACGGTTACAGATGAATGAATTTACTGGTCACAGAATAAAAAAGCAGTTTATACTTACAGCAGAATGTTTTTACTTTTTTTTTTTTTGCGCAATTGCGTATAGACTATATACTGTTTTTGTGTGTGTGTTTGCAAAAATTAGGTGGGCCGGTCTGGATGAAGTCCAGGGCCAAATTTGTGTCCCAGTCCACCCCTGAGAGAGTCCATAAGAGACAGCACAGCTAGGAAGTTGTAGAAAGAGTCCATGAGAGACAGCACAACGAGGAAGCTGTAGAGAGAGTCCATGAGAGACAGCACCACGAGGAAGCTGTAGAGAGAGTCCATGAGAGACACCACAGCTAAGAAGTTGTAGAGAGAGTCCATTACAGACAGCACAACGAGGAAGCTGTAGAGAGAGTCCATGAGGGACAACATAACTAGGAAACTGTAGAGAGAGTCCATAAGAGACAGCACAGCTAGGAAGTTGTAGAAAGAGTCCATGAGAGACAGCACAACGAGGAAGCTGTAGAGAGAGTCCATGAGAGACAGCACCACGAGGAAGCTGTAGAGAGAGTCCATGAGAGACACCACAGCTAGGAAGTTGTAGAAAGAGTCCATTAGAGACAGCACAACGAGGAAGCTGTAGAGAGAGTCCATGAGAGACACCTCAGCTAAGAAGTTGTAGAGAGAGTCCATTACAGACAGCACAACGAGGAAGCTGTAGAGAGAGTCCATTAGAGACAGCACAACGAGGAAGCTGTAGAGAGAGTCCATGAGGGATAGCACAACTAGGAAGCTGTAGAGAGAGTCCATGAGAGACAACACAACTCGGAAGATGTAGAGAGAGTCCATGAGAGACACCACTGCTAGGAAGTTATAGAGAGAGTCCATTAGAGACAGCACAACAAGGAAGCTGTAGAGAGAGTCTTTGAGGGACAGCACAACAAGGAAGCTGTAGAGAGAGTCCATGAGAGACAGCAAAACAAGGAAGCGTCTATGAGGGACAGCACAACTGTAGAGAGAGTCCATGAGAGGGTCCATGTAGAGAGAGTCCATGAGAGACAGCACAATGAGGAAGCTGTAGAGAGAGTCCATGAGAGACAGCACAACAAGGAAGCGTCTATGAGGGACAGCACAACTGTAGAGAGAGTCCATGAGAGAGTCCATGTAGAGAGAGTCCATGAGAGACAGCACAATGAGGAAGCTGTAGAGAGAGTCCATGAGAGACAGCACAACAAGGAAGCGTCTATGAGGGACAGCACAACTGTAGAGAGAGTCCATGAGAGAGTCCATGTAGAGAGAGTCCATGAGAGACAGCACAATGAGGAAGCTGTAGAGAGAGTCCATGAGAGACAGCACAACAAGGAAGCGTCTATGAGGGACAGCACAACTGTAGAGAGAGTCCATGAGAGAGTCCATGTAGAGAGAGTCCATGAGAGACAGCACAATGAGGAAGCTGTAGAGAGAGTCCATGAGAGACAGCACAACAAGGAAGTTGTAGAAAGAGTCCATGAGAGACAGCACAACGAGGAAGTTGTAGAGCGAGTCCATTAGGGACAGCACAACTAGGAAACTGTAGAGAGAGTCCATGAGAGACAGCACAACTAGGAAGTTGTAGAAAGAATCCATTGTAGACAGCACAATGAGGAAGCTGTAGAGCAGCCTTTCTCAATCTTTTAACCTTAGAGGAACCCTATAAATAATTTTCAGGTTTCGAGGAACCCTTACAAAAACCAATTCATCATGGGTCAATAGGAACAATGCCCCTTATACTGGTGGCCAATGGGAAGAATGCCCCCCTTAAAGTGGTGCTCAGAATGCCACCCTTAAAGACAGCCAAAAATATTTTTGGTGTCATGCCGGAACCCTGGTTGAGAATGGCTGCTGTAGAGAGAGTCCATGAGGGACAGCACAATGAGGAAACTGTAGAGAGAGTCCATGAGAGACAGCACAATGAGGAAACTGTAGAGAGAGAAGAAAAACAAAGAAGAAGGTGAGGAAGAAGGAGAAGAAGAGGACAAAGCAGGAGAAGAAGAAGGCAAACAAGAAAAAGAAGATGAAGAAGGAGATAAAGAATATAAGAAGAGGACAAAGAAGGAGCAGATCAAGATGAAGAAGGTGACAAAGAAGAAGGAGATAAAGAAGACTAAGAAGAAAACAAAAAAAGAGAGCGCTGAAGAAGTCGATAAAGAAGAAGGCGAAGAAGAGGACAAAGAAGAAAGAGATAAAGAAGTAATAGAATAAAAAGAAGACGAAGAAGACAGCGAACAAGAAGAAAGGGGTAATAAAGAAGACAGAACAACTAGGAAGCTGTAGAGAGGTGTTGTGGTTCCCAACATTAATCAACTTGTAACTGTATGTTATATTACATTATTAAACTAAATAGAAATAATTTACAAAAAAAATAACTGTAAAGAAGAGAAAACGTTTTGCTGAAGTTGGTGGCAGGCAACCCATGGACGCCATACCCAAACAGAAGCCAATTTCTAGTATTTATTACATTTCATTCACCACTATGGAAATTTATTGGGATTGGAAGTGTTTTTATGTATGCAAAAGACAGAAGATATAATACTGCAATGATTGCGAGAAGCACTACAGCCTATTGGAGATGGGCTGGAGCCAAATTATCGGTCTTAAGAGCCCATTCCCGAATATCACCTTTCCCCCCTACACCGCGGTTTATTCCCGACATTCCTTTTCTTGCATCTTACCGAAGGAACAATATCAACGGAGACTAAAGCCTCAAACTTTTCCCTGCTCTATAATTAGATATAAAATGATAGCATTCCCCCAAAAAAGCCTCCAGCAGGGAGAACGCTCAGACACAATGCATCCCAATCGCCACCAATCGCCTCGCGCCTGGCGGGCACGCATATTTAAACCCGCCAGAATTCTATAATTAAAACGCTGAGTTCTCCCTGTAAATACAATTGGAAAATTATCCGTAATTTCAAAGCGAATTCTCGGAACATCGAGTCGGCGTACCGAAGGAAGAAGAAATAACATACCAGATTACACATTTTTCTTTTTTTTTTGGGTGAATTGTAATCTTTCCAAATGACGTTTAATTAGTGGGAATGTTTTGGTTTTTTACATAAAGTGGAATGTAAATGCTTGTGTGTTACTGACCATATTGTGTAATTCTATAATCCCCTCATTTTCACAACTTGATAATAGGGTAGGAGCTTTGGAAGGCAAGCTTTCTCTTAGGGTGGTCCCTTGGTGTATTTTTATGCAGCGTGCTTAAAGCTGAACTCCAACCTTCCCTTTCAGTCTTGCACAGTTGTACCGGCTCCTCTCCTGGAGTGAAATGGCTTCCTCTCGTTTCCCTGAATACTGTGGTCTTCCCACGGTGTGTATTAGAAGCTGCAGCAAGTCAGATTGAGCCCACCTCATTTCCTGGCTGGGGAATCCCCAGCAGGGCCGCTGATAGTGGGGACCACCAGTCCTCCTGTAGGGGGCCCGGCACACAGGGGGGGCCCAACAGCAGAAGGAATAGGTGTGGTCGGGCAGAGGTGCAGAAAGATGCCCTGTGCAGCAAAAGTTGGTTTCTCTCCCTCCCTCTGGCTTTCAGCTGCTGCAGGGAGTGACATAGACACAGGGTATCGTTCCTGTAATCGCTTCCGTGGGACTGTTGGCTTCCCTGTCCCGTTAAAAAATTTATTATTAAAACAGGACAGGGAATTTTTAAAATAATAATAAAAAATAAATGATTAAAGGCTTGATACACACAGGTTCTCTATTATGTTTGTGTACGCTAATAATGATTTTTGTGTATTTTTTGTGAAAATCTTGTTTTGATATATTGGTGGGGCCCCGCCAGGTAGGCTGTACGGGGGCCCCGCCAGGTAGGCTGTATGGGGCCCCGCCAGGTAGGCTGTACGGGGCCCCGCCAGGTAGGCTGTACGGGGGCCCCGCCAGGTAGGCTATACGGGGGCCCACCAGGTAGGCTGTACGGGGCCCCGCCAGGTAGGCTGTAAGGGGGCCCTGCCAGGTAGACTGTACGGGGCCCCGCCAGGTAGGCTGTACGGGGCCCCGCCAGGTAGGCTGTATGGGGGCCCCGCCAGGTAGGCTGTACGGGGGCCCCGCCAGGTAGGCTGTACGGGGCCCCGCCAGGTAGGCTGTACGGGGCCCCGCCAGGTAGGCTGTACGGGGTCCCGCCAGGAAGGCTGTACGGGGGCCCCGCCAGGTAGGCTGTACGGGGCCCCGCCAGGTAGGCTGTACGGGGCCCCGCCAGGTAGGCTGTACGGGGTCCCGCCAGGTAGGCTGTACGGGGTCCCGCCAGGTAGGCTGTACGGGGCCCCGCCAGGTAGGCTGTACGGGGCCCCGCCAGGTAGGCTGTACGGGGCCCCGCCAGGTAGACTGTACGGGGCCCCGCCAGGTAGGCTGTACGGGGCCCCGCCAGGTAGGCTGTACGGGGCCCCGCCAGGTAGGCTGTACGGGGCCCTATAGTTTCTAGCAGCAGCCCTGATCCCCAGCATCATCTAGCTTTTTCCTCCCCAGTCTGACTGTCCCATTTAATGGCTGGAGGGTGTCCAGCACAGTGGCGATGCGTCCATAGTGGGTGCAGGAGCGCCGCCCCCTCTCTCCTGCACCGCCACTGATCAACAATACATGCATTGCATGAATCTATGTATTGTCGCCGGTGCCACTGCCGCCCATTATTCAAGCCATCTGAATAACAGCAGTTGGTTGGTTTTTGGAAGTGTCTATCAGAGCCAGCAGCCTGATTGGCTGAAGCGACATCGAGAGCGGGAGAAGACATCGAGGGATCATGGAGGGAGGATGGCTGCCCCGAGAAAGGTAAGTGACGGGCGGGGCAATCTGGTGGTATTTGAGGGGGCAATCTGGCAGCATTTTATGGGGCAAACTGATGGCAATTGATGGGCACAGTGGCGACAATTGATGGGCACAGTGACTGCATTTGATGGCATGGCACAGTGGCGGCAATTGATGGCAAAGTGGATGCGTTTGATGGCATGGCACAGTGGCAACAATTGATGGGCACAGTGGCGACATTTGATGGGCACAGTGGATGCGTTTGATGGCATGGCACAGTGGCGACAATTGATGGGCACAGTAGCGACAATTGATGGGCACAGAGACTGCGTTTGATGGCATGGCACAGTGGCGACAATTGATGGGCACAGTGGCTGCGTTTGATTGCATGGCACAGTGGCGACAATTGATGGCACAGTGGCGACAATTGATGGGCACAGTGGTGACAATTGATGGGCACAGAGACTGCGTTTGATGGCATGGCACAGTGGCGACAATTGATGGGCACAGTGGCTGCATTTGATGGCATGGCACAGTGGTGGCAATTGATGGCACAGTGGTGACAATTGATGGCACAGTGGTGACAATTGATGGCACAGTGGCAACAATTGTTGGGCACAGTGGCGACAATTGATGGGCACAGTGCCGACAATTGATGGCACAGTAGCTGCATTTGATGGCATGACACAGTGGTGACAATTGATGGGCACAGTGGTGACAATTGATGGGCACAGTGGTGACAATTGATGGGCACAGTGGCTGCGTTTGATGGCATGGCACAGTGGCGACAATTGATGGCACAGTGGCGACAATTGATGGCACACACAGTGGCTGCTTTTGATGGCATGGCACAGTGGCGACAATTGATGGCATGGCACAGTGGCGACAATTGATGGGCACAGTGGCGGCGTTTGATGGGCACAGTGAGGCTGCAATTGATGTTTTTTTTTTGTTTGTTTTCGCCCTCCCAAATATCTTGAGCACCAGCCGCCGCTGGTCCAGCATCATCTAGTCCCTTTTCCCCTTTAGTCTGACTGTCTCTGACTCGTTCCTTTTCATTTCTTGAATTCCGGTTCTGTCAATCAAGGAGGCTCAGCAAGGGGCATATCTACCTTGAGGCAAACAAGATTTGGAATTTTACAGGGGGGCGCCGCCTAGGGTTGATACCTCTCCGGGATTCACCCGGACAGTACGGGTTTTGAATCATGTGTCTGGGTTTCAGGCGGACTGAAACCCGGACACATTATTCAGACCAGGCCGTGGCTCCCCAAGTAACAAAGATAGTCACGCACAAATTTGTTGCCGACTGGGAGCTGCGGGTTGGTGTGTCTGTGGGCAGGTTCTGCATCACTGGGGGGGGGGGGGGCAGGGTGATGAAGTCAGCAAGAGCAATTTGGCCACACCCTTATTTTGCTGCGGCACGCTATGAGCACCACATTACTATTCTCCTTGGGGCACTCAAAGGTGTCCCAGGCTGCTAAAGTGTTCGGGTTTGGCTTGAAGAAAAGGTGGCATCCCTAGCGCCGCCACCCCCTGAGCAGACATTAACGAGGACTGCAGAGAACAGGAGCGGACTGGGCCACCGATCTGATGCCCCAAAAAAGGCCGCCGCAGACAGTGCTGCTTTACTGACTCACAGTATTAATCCCGGCTGGCCGAGAACCGTAGATTTTTTTCCACCTCCATCGCTAACTCTACTGCCCACTGGTTGCTAGGGCCGCTGCGTCTGCCGTCTAGCAACCAGTGACCTAATGCAGAGCGAGGCCGAGGTCCCAGCATTCAAAGCGGAGGAGGATTTTACTGTCTCCTTCTGCACCGCTCAGCGCCTAGTGCTTTAGCTCCACCCAACTTCTCTGGTGGCACTGCATGCTCAGAGGGAAAGGAACTGCCGGGACTCAGTTGAGAGCAGCTCTCAGAGAACCGTAGCTTGCTCCACCTTAATCGCTAACTGTACTGCCCACCGGTTGCTAGGGCCGATGCGTCTGCCGTCTAGCAACCAGTGACCTAATGCAGAGCATTTAAAGCGGAGGAGGAGGATTTAACTTTCTCCTTCTGCAACACTCAGAGCCTAGTGCTTTAGCTCCACCCAACTTCTCCGGTGGCACGGCATGCTCAGAGGGAAGGGAAACGGCGTGTACACACAATCGGAATTTCCGACAAGAAAAGTCCGATGGGAGCTTTTGGTTGGAAATTCCGACCGTGTGTAGGCCCCATCGGACTTTTTCTTTCAGAATTTCCGAGAGCAAACATTTGAATCGGAAATTCCGTTCATCTGTGTACAATTCCGACGCCCAAAAAAACCCACACGCATTGGGCCCAAAGTGTCAATATTTTGTGTGCCCACCATTATTTTCCAGCACGGCCTTAACCCTCTTGGGCATGGAGGTCACCAGAGCTTCACAGGCTGCCACTGGAGTCCTCTTCCCCTCCTCCATGATGACATCACAGAGCTGGTGGATGTTGGGAGACCTTGCGCTCCTCCACCTTCTGTTTGAGGATCCCCCACAGATGATCAATAGGGTTTAGGTCTGGAGACATGCTTGGCCAGTCCATCACCTTTACCCTCAGCTTCTTTAGCAAGGCAGTGGTGGTCTTGGAGGTGTGTTTGGGGTCGTTATCATGTTGGAATACTGCCCTGCGGCCCAGTCTCTGAAGGGAGGAGATCATGCTCTGCTTCAGTATGTCACAGTACATGTCGGCATTCATGGTCCCCTCAATGATCTGTAGCTCCCCAGTGCCGGCAACACTCATGCAGCCCCTACACATCACAGCCCCCCTTCACATCCGTCTCCTCAGCCCCCCTTTTCACATCACAGCCCCCCTTCACATCAGTGTCCTAAGTCCCCTTCTTTACATCACAGCCCTCCCTTCACATCAGTGTCCTCAGCCCCCCTCTTCACATCACAGCCCCCCTTAACGTCGGTGTCATAACCCCCCCTCTTCACATCACAGCACCCCTTCACACCAGTGTCCTCAGTCCCCCTCTTCAATCTCAGCCACCCATTCACATCAGTGTCCTCAGTCCCCTCTTCACATCACAGCCCCCCTTCACATCCGTCTCCTCAGCTCCCCTCTTTACATCACAGCCCCCCATTCACATCAGTGTCCTCAGTCCCCTCTTCACATCACAGCCCCCCTTCACATCAGTGTCCTCAGCCCCCCTCTTCACATCACAGCACCCCTTCACATCAGTGTCCTCAGTCCCCTCTTCACATCACAGCCCCCCTTCACATCCGTCTCCTCAGCCCCCCTCTTTACATCACAGCGCCCCATTCACATCAGTGTCCTCAGTCGGCTCTTCACATCACAGCCCCCTTCACGTCGATCTCCTCAGTCCCCTCTTCACATCACAGCCTCCCATTCACATCCGTCTCCTCAGTCCTCTCTTCACATCACAGCCCCCCATTCACATCAGTGTCCTCAGTCCCCCTCTTCACATCACAGCCCCCCACTTACATCCGTCTCCTAAGTCCTCTCTTCACATCACAGCCCCCCTTCACATCAGTGTCCTCAGCCCCCCTCTTTACATCACAGCACCCCTTCACACCAGTGTCCTAAGTCCTCTCTTCACATCACAGCCCCCCTTCACATCAGTGTCCTCAGCCCTCCTCTTCACATCACAGCACCCCTTCACACCAGTGTCCTCAGTCCCCCTCTTCAAATCTCAGCCACCCATTCACATCAGTGTCCTCAGTCCCCTCTTCACATCACAGCCCCCCTTCACATCCGTCTCCTCAGCCCCCCTCTTTACATCACAGCCCCCCATTCACATCAGTGTCCTCAGTCCCCTCTTCACATCACAGCCCCCCTTCACATCCGTCTCCTCAGCCCCCCTCTTTACATCACAGCCCCCCATTCACATCAGTGTCCTCAGTCGCCTCTTCACATCACAGCCCCCTTCACATCGATCTCCTTAGTCCCCTCTTCACATCACAGCCCCCCATTCACATCTGTCTCCTCAGACATCCTCTTTACATCACAGCCCCCCTCACATCAGTGTCCACAGCCCCCCTCTTCACATCACAGCCCCCCATTCACATCAGTGTCCTCAGCCCCCCTCTTCACATCACAGCCCCCCATTCACATCCGTCTCCTCAGTCCCCCTCTTCACATCACAGCCCCCCTTCACATCAGTGTCCTCAGCCCCCCATCTTCACATCACAGCACCCCTTCACACCAGTGTCCTCAGTCCTCTCTTCACATCACAGCCCCCCTTAACATCAGTGTTTTCAGCCCCCCGATTCACATCACAGCACCCCTTCACACCAGTGTCCTCAGTCCCCCTCTTCACATCACAGCCCCCCTTCACATCCGTCTCCTCAGCCCCCCTCTTTACATCACAGCCCCCCATTCACATCAGTGTCCTCAGTCCCCTCTTCACATCACAGCCCCCTTCACATCCGTCTCCTCAGCCCCCTTCTTTACATCACAACCCCCTTCACATCGATCTTCTCAGTCCCCTTTTCACATCACAGCCCCCTACTCACATCCGTCTCCTCAGTCCTCTCTTCACATCACAGCCACCTATTCACATCAGTGTCCTCAGTCCCCCTCTTCACATTTCAGCCCCCCCTCACACCAGTATCCTCAGTCCCCCTCTTCACATCGCAGCCCCCCTTCGCATCAGTGTCCTTAGTCCCCCTCTTCAAATCTCAGCCCCCCATTCACATCAGTGTCCTCACTCTCCTCTTCACATCACAGCCCCCTTCACATCCGTCTCCTCAGCCCCCCTCTTTACATCACAGCCCCCCATTCACATCAGTGTCCTCAGCCTCCTCTTCACATCACAGCCCCCTTTCACATCCCGCGAGCTTGCGCAACAAACAAAACGTAAGTCACGCCCGCGTATGTAAACAGTGTTCACATCACACATGTGAGGTGTCGCCGCGATCGTCAGAGCAAGAGCGATAATTCTACGACTAGACCTCCTCTGCAACTTTAAATTGGTAACCGTGAATTTTTTTTTATGTATCGCCTATGGAGATTTTTAGGTACCGTAGTTTGTCGCCATTCCAAGTGCGTGCGCAATTTGAAAACCTGACATGATGGGTATCTATTTACTCGTCGTAACATCATCTTTCACAGTATACAAAAAAATTGGGCTAAACTTACTGTTTCGTTTTTTTTTTTTTAGTTCATGAAAGTGTATTTTTTCCCCAAAAAGTGCATTTGAAAGACCGTTGCACAAATACCGTATGACGTAAAATATTGCAATGATCACCATTTTATTCTCTAGGGTCTCTGCTAAATATATATATATATATATATATATATATATATATATATATATATATATATAAAATGTTTGGGGGTTTTAAGTAATTTTCTAGCAAAAAATACGGATTTTAACTTGTAAGCAACAAATGTCAGAAATAGGCTTAAGTATGAAAGGGATAACAAACAGAAAACAAAAGCGGTGTGACTAAGTAAACATATTGGGCCGGATTCAGATACATCTGTGTATCTTTCCGGCGGCGTAGCCTATGCTCCTTACGCTATGCCTCCGCAACTTTTACAGGCAAGTGCCTTATTCAGAAAGCACTTGCTCCATAAGTTGCGGCGGTGTAGCGTAAATTGCCCGGCGTAAGGCCTCGTACACATGATCAAATCTGTCTGCTGGAAACGGTCTGCTAGACCGTCCCAGCAGACATCTCCGATCGTGTGTACGGGCGAGCCGACGGATTTGGCCACCCGACAGATTTCAAAGCATGCTTTGAAATCTATCGGGTGGGAATCTGTCCGCCCGACATGTCTGCTGGTTAGTACACTTACCAGCAGACATGTCGTCTCGCACCGCCGCCGAATGGATTCGGCGCATGCGCGGAAGTGTTTTACTTCCTGGTGCGGTGACGTAGAGGCGTCAACGTCACCGCCACGTCACCGACACGTCAGCGCGCCGTCTGCTGGCGGGGATTTTGGTTTGCTCGTGTGTACACGCGAGCAAACCAAAATCCTATCAGACAGATTTGTTCAAATCGGTCGGTCCGACCGATTTTAACAAATAGATTGCCTCGTGTGTACGAGGCCTAAGGGCGCCTAACTCAAATTAGGCATGTAGGGGGGTGTGATTCATGTAAATAAATCATGACCCCACGCAATTTACGTTTTTTCTGAACGGCGCATGCGCCGTTCGTGGATGTTTTCCAGTGCGCATGCGTGAAATCACGTCGCAAGTAGTCAATGTAAACGACGTGAACGTAATTTGCGCCCAGCCCCATTCCCGAACGATTTATACAAACGACGTTCAATTCTACGCTGTCCCGGCGTCCATACTTAACATTGGCTGCGCCTCCTATAGCAGGGGTAACTTTACGCCGGACTAACGCTTACGCAAACGACGTAAAATATGACGCCCGGCCGCAAGTACGTTCGTGAATCGGCGTATCTCCCTAATTTACATATTCGGCACGTAAATCGACGGAAGCGCCACCTAGCGGCCAGCTTAATTTGCAACTAATATACGACGGCGTAACAGACTTACGCCGCTCGTATATTAGCAGAATTCTGGCGTATCCTCTTTTCTGAATACAGAAAAAAGATACGCCGGCTATTCTTAGTAGTTATCTCTAGATACGCCGACGTAAATACTTTCTGAATCCGGCCCATTGTGGCCACTAGGTGGTGCATACATATTTACTATGCCATCTAGTGGTCATCATATGGTATTTTCCCTGCTCACATTGTTTTTTATTTTTTGTTTGTTTGTTTTATTAATGAAAAGCATTTGATCTGCAGAGGACATTTGATTTTTACCACTTGTACAGAATGATTTTACACAAACGGATAAACAGTCATAAATTTATTTTTTTAGAAATACGTCCTTTATTGCCACCCTTACACGTAAGCTGAACATATAGCATCAATGTAGAATAAACTGAAGCAGGTGACGGAGAGCCTATATATATATATATATATATATATATATATATATATATACAGGGCAGGACTTAGGGTGGTGGGGGCCCCTGGGCTTAATAATCGAAAGGGCCCCCCTGGAGCAGAGAAGGGGGCGTGGGTTGTTACTGCCGACCGATCATAGTTGTTAAGGGGGAGAAGGGGGGGCAATGCGCGGACTCATCATACTTGTTGAGTGTGGGGGGGGGGTCCACCGACAGATCAAAGTTGTTGAGCGGGGAGGGGGGGTGCTGAGGATTACATCCATCCGCTGAAGTCGTGGAGCATGGGGGGGGGGGGGTGCCGAAATTGCTGCGATTGCCACAAAATTGCGGGAGGGGGTTGCCGCGAATGCCGCAAATGGGGGGGTTTGCCGCGATTGGGCCCGGGGCCCATGGGCTTGAGCCCAGTCAAGCCCAATGGTAAGTCCAGCCCTGTATATATATATATATATATATATATATATATTGCTATAGAAATAGAAAGGGGGGGGCTCTGTTGTTATGAGTGTTGATCACCAGGTGAAAATACAGAGAAAAAAAAAAAGAGGAAAGAAAAACAAATGCAGCCACCACGTCTCTTTGAACTGGTGAGCCGCAATAAATTACATTATTATTTTTGGGATTGGATACTCTTTAATCTACTTGTATGTTATATTACAAAGTTTCAAACCAAAGTATTTATTTTTTGATGCAACAGTGCCCCCAAGTGGACAAATAGAGTAAACTGCTAAAAGAAATATATATATATTATAGGGGTAGATTCACATACATTGGCGCATCTTTATGCGGGCATAGCATATCTTCTTTACGCTACGCCTGCGCAACGTTGAGAGGCAAGCATGGAATTCACAAAGCAAATGCTCCCAACGTTGCGCCGGCGTAGCGTATAGTCGTCGGCGTAAACCGACGTAAGTCAAAGTAGGTGGAAGTGGACGTGTAACATTTTAATGAAGCGTGACCCCATGCAAATGATTGGCTGAGCTTCTAACAAATACAAAAAACGAACTGCGCATGCGTCGTACCTTGGACGCATCCCAGTGCGCATGCTCACAGTCACGTCGAATTAACTGCCTAAGATACGTCAATACACTGCCTACGACGTGAACGTAACCTACGCCCAACCCTATTCACGTACTACTTAAATGGCGTGCGTTCCCTGGTCCATACCTTTGCATTGGTTGCACCTCCTATATGAGGAATAGCTTTATGCTGGACGTAACCCTTACGCAAATCGCTTAAAACATGCGCCGGGCGCAAGTACGTTCGTAAATCGGCGTATCTTACTCATTTGCATATTTAAAATGGGAACGCTGATTGCGTCCAGCATAACTATGCGCCCACGATACGACGGCGTAGGCAAGTTATGTCGGGCGGCTGAAGCCTTGTTTTTCAACGTATCTAGCTTTGGGAATCGGCATATAGATACGACGGCGCACATTTGTACTTGCGACGGCGTATCTCTAGATACGTCGGCGTAAGTACTACGTGAAACAGGGCCATAATGTTCTGTAATCATCAGAAACAGTGCATGGAAATTGTGTGAGGTTTATATAATTAATAATGATGATAATAATAATTATAAGATAAACAATAAGTTATTAATTATATTATTATTTTATGAATTATATATATATATATATATATATATATATATATATATATATATATATATATATATATATATATATATATATATATATATATATACATGCACACATATAATATACACACTACTACTACTAATAATAATTTAACTAAAATAATAACTAATAAAAATAACTAATAATAATATAATTATGATAACTTTATAAATAATAATAATATAACTAAAAAAAACTATATAACTAATAATATAACTAGAATAACTACTACTAATAATAATAATAATATATATATATATATATATATATATATATAAAATACTACTGTTAATAATAATAATCTAACTAAAATAATAACTAATAAAAATAACTATATAACTAATAATAATAATAATTATAATATAACTAAAATAACTACTACTAATAATATATATATAAAAATACTACTGCCAATAATAATAATTTAACTAAAATAAGAAGAAATAAAAATAACTATATAACTAATATTAATATAACTATATAACTAATAATAATATAACTAAAATAACTACTACTAATATTAATAATACTAATAATAGCATAAATGTGAGTTAGGGAATTTGGTTTGCAAGCTTCTGAGGCCGCGTACACACGATCAAATCTATCTGCTGGAAACGGTCTGCCAGACCGTCCCAGCAGACAGATTCGATCGTGTGTACGGGCGAGCCGATGGATTTGGCCAGCCGACAGATTTTAAATCATGCTTTAAAATCTGTCGGCTGGGAATCCGTCCGCCCGACATGTCTGCTGGTTAGTACGCTAACCAGCAGACATATCTTTTTGCACACGCGTCAAATGGATTTGATGCATGCGCGGAAGTGTTTTACTTCCTGGTGCGGTGACGTGGCGGCGTCAACGTCACCGCCACGTCACCGCGCTTGTCTGCTGGCGGGGATTTTGGTTTGATCGTGTGTACAGCGATCAAACCAAAACAGCCCAGCAGACAGATCTGATCAAATAGGTCTGTCCGACCGATTTGAACAGATATATTTGCTGGTGTGTACGCGGCCTAAGGCCCCATACACACGATCAGATATATCCGATGAAAACGGTCCGCGGACCATTTCCATCGGATATGTCCGATCGGGAGTTTGATCCGATGGCGTGTACACACCATCGGATAAAATTCCCCGCCGCCGGACGGCGCGGTGACGTAGTGGTGACGCGGCGGTGACGTTGACGCCGCCGCGTCACCGCCATGTCACCGCACCAGGAAGTAAAACACTTCCGCGCATGCGCCGAATCCATTCGGCAGCGGCGCGGCGGTGGTGGGAGCCGACATGTCTGCTGGTAAGTGTACTAACCAGCAGACATGTCGGGCGGACAGATTCCCACCGGATAGATTTCAAAGCATGCTTTGAAATCTGTCGGGTGGAGAAATCTGTCCGCTAGCCCATACACACGAGCGGAGATGTCTGCTGAAACGGTCCATCGGACATATCCCCTCGTGTGTACGCGGCCTTAAAGGCAGGGACTGATGTGAATGTATAATATATAAAAAGTCCTGCGTAAATTGACAGTTCAATATAAGTATAAAAATATAATAATAATGGCCATCATGTATTTTTTTTAATATTATTAATATTATTATTTAAATATATAAACCCCACTTTTTTTTTTGTTTCTGGTAATTACAAAACATTTATAGTTAAAAAAAAAAAAAAGAAGAAGATAATTTGCAGTTATTGGGCCAGATTCACATAGACGTAATATTCCGCTGCGTAATCGAAATACGCTACGCTGCCGTATTTCACCAGGCTCTACGCCGAATTCAGATAGTTTTTTGCGCGTACGCTACGGTGTCGTAGTCTATTTCTCGCCGCGCAATCGAAATACGTGATTAGGGGGCGTGAAGCATTTAAATTAAGCGCGTCCCCGCGGCGATCGAACTGCGCATGCTCTGTTCAGGAATTTCCCGCCGTGCATTGCGCGAAATCACGTCGTGACGTCATTCGTTGTTTGAGTAGCGGCGTTTACGAACATTCCTATTCCCGGACGACTTACGTTTAAAAATAATAAAAGACGTCGGAAGACGTTGATATTCGACGCGGGAACGACGGCCATACTTAACATGGGCTGTCTAATATTAGAGGAGGTAAAAGGCTGGTATAGTGATACGCAAAAAAAAGATGACTAAAGGTGCCGTAAGAGATTGCGTTTGAAGTGCGAAATTTCTTGGATTGCAGGCAAAAGCTCATTAGCATACCCTGACGGCGAAAAACAACAGGAAGTCCGCCCAGTGGCCGCAATTTTCTTGCAGCGTAGATCTGAAGGCGTACGAACACGTAATCCAGTCGAATTGAAGCCCGCAGGTGTCTTTTCATGGTTTGAGGATTTCGACTAGCTAAAAATCGCCCGTAAGTCGAAACTACTCCAGTCTAACACCAGTTAGACAGGAGTTACGGCTCTCTGAATCTGGCCCATTGTATTTATCCACTTAATAATATAAAAATAAATAAGATATTACTATTATTAAGATAATAATGAAAAAAAAATGATAATAGGTATAAATATAATAATGTTATTTAAAAAAACATAAAATAAAAAGATTAATAGTTAAAAAAAAAAGAAGAAGAAGAAGAAGAAGAAGAAGAAGAAGAAGATAATTTGCAGTTATTGTATTTATCCACTTAATAATATAAAAATAAATAAGATATTACTATTATTAAGATAATAATTAAAAATAAAATGATAATAGTTATAAATATAATAATATTATTTAAAAAAATATAAAATAAAAATAATAATAGTTATAATAATAATATTTAGAAAACATAAAATAAAAATAATAACAATACTGGCAGGCAGGACCCATTTCAGTACACAGTACTAGTCTGCACAGCTGGCTGAGAGAACTGCCCCCATCTGCTCCTGGCATGGCTTACAGTAGATTTAACCTAATTATCAAAATCTCATACAAGTTTTAATATGTTAATATGATCTCAGACATTTTTTTATAAAAGAAAAACAAATCTGCAGCATTCATTAAAATCATCCTTGGTGTCCTTGTTCAGGCACTTCCTGTTATGGGGTGACAGGTTGTGCTCCTGCCACATGCAGACATAGCTGGCACTACAGACGGCACTACAGGCGGGCACACATCGCTCAGACACGATCCACAGTATCAGGAAGCAATAATATGCAGCTGATGCATGTAGACAGCAAAAGGTTCAAAGAGGCTGCAGGAGAACAGCAGCACTGAGATGAAAAAAAAAAAATAATGAAAAAAAAGGATTAAAAAAAAAAGTAAAACAGTGTTTTATGAAAAATAAAAACACACACGAGGGTCTCTGTATACATTTTTAGTCGGATGAATGTCACAAGCATTCGTCTAACCCTCACAAATTCCGACCATATTTTGCTCTATATGTTTATTTCCTATGATCGTCCGACGCGCCATCTAGTGGCCAAAATATATACATTTCCTGAAGTACCTTGATCAGACAAATACCGCAATATGACCACTAGATGGAGCTGATAATCATAAGAAAATCAACATATTAAAGTGGTTGTAAACCCGCATCAAAAAAAAAATTCTCCTGCAAGGCAAAAGTCATAATGAGCTAATATGCACCGCATACTAGCTGATTATGAAATACTTACCTCGGAACGAGGTGTGTAGAACTTACCTGGTCCACGCCGAGCTAAATATCATCTTGACTCGGCATGTCTTCCGGGTATCGCCGCTCCAGCGCATGCGCGCGGGAGATTTAAATTCGGCAAGGTCCGGCGGCGGCTGGTCCTTTCGCCGTAGATCCCCACCCTGCGCATGCGCCGCTGCATTCAGCGGCGCATTGCGAGGGGAATATCTCCTAAACCCTGCAGGTGTGGGAGATATTCTCCTTACCTACAGGTGAGCCTTATAATAGGCTTACCTGTAGGTAAAAGTAAAAAAAGTGGGGTTTACAACCACTTTAAGTCAAATATTGTCACAATTCATGAACCCTAGGCGAACGCTTGCAACATTCGTTCAACAAATTATTTATATATATATATATACACCTCCCCTTTTTCCCCCCAATACTGTTTTACTTAATTTTTATATATATATTTTTACATCCCAGTGCTGCTGATCCCATCCAGCCTCTTTGAACCATTTCCTTTTTTTTTTTTAATACATTTTTTTTCTAAAACATTGGCCCAGATTCACAGAGCGATTACGCGTGCGCAACTGCTGTTGCGCGTGCGTAAGTCTAAATGTGCGCGTGCGTATAGTTGGACGCGATTCACAAAACAATATACGCCAGAAATCTACGTTTTTTGGTCCGGCGTAATTGAGTTAGACATTCGCTTCCCTTCGCGCAAAACTGCGCTAGACACACCATTGATTTGCTAGTCAAATATGCTAATGAGGGAGTTACGGGGATCCACAAAAAAACGCAGTTGCTGCGCAGGCTACGCGATGTGCGCAACTGCAAAATGTCCTGTCTAAAGTTAGAGCCCATAAAAGCTGATCTAACTTTTGAAAAAAAGTCTAATTGTCAGATAAAGCAACACCGTTACTGAGGAGCAGACCACACACACGTGTTGCACTACAATTTGACTGCCAACATGCTAGGGGCATCGTCGCTCATAGCTGCACTAGTGAATATAGATGACCAAAGAAGGAGGAGGGCACGGAGGATGGCACGGGAGAGGGTATACCGCACCCGCATACACCTGTTTGGCATGAATGATTCAGAGGTCTTTCGCATCTTCAGATTCCCCCCTCATGCCATCCTGGAATTAACCACAACCTTGCAGGAGGACATCACCAGCCCAACACAACGCTCACATGCAGTGCAGCCACTGGTGAAGGTCCTGGCAACACTCCATGTCCTTGCCAGTGGCTCTTTTCAGCGTACAAGTGGAGTGGTGGCTGGGATGTCACAATCCTCCATGAGCAGATGTGTGCACCAGGTTGTCCCCGCAATCCTCACACGCTTGGCCAACCAAATCATCAAACCCACCACTGAGGAGCTTCGAATCAAGGCAATGGCAGATTTCTACCGAATTGCCAGATTCCCACGCACCATCGGGCCATTGATTGCACACATGTGGCACTCCAGCCCCCCCATGAGACCGAGCACATATACCGCAATCGGAAGAATTGGCACTCCATCAACGTACAGGTGATAGTTGATGCCCAAGGCCTCATATGGCACGTCCGTGCCAAACACCCAGGGTCCAGCCATGACAGCTACATCTACAATCAAAGCCACATCCGAACAGAATTCGAACAGAACGTGTATGGGAACACCTGGCTGGTTGGTGAGTGACATGGAGTCAGGCATGACTATCCCCTCCCGTGATGCACAACAGAAGTGGCACATGCATGACTAACATTCTCCTGTCTTTTCCTTTACAGGTGACTCTGCATATGCACTGGGACCCCATCTCATGACTCCTATCCGGAACCCCCAAACCCCAGGAGAGGAACGATACAATGAAGCACACATCAAAACCCGTGCAGTGGTGGAGCGCACCTTTGGCCTCCTGAAGTCACGTTTCCGATGCCTGGATAAGTCTGGGGGTACACTGTTGTATTCCCCAAACTTCGTGTGCCATATCATCGCTGCATGTTGCATGCTACACAATCTCGCAGTGAGGAAGGGCCTGCAGGTTGAGCTACGTGATGATCTGACCCCCCAACCAGAAAATCAACCCCTAACCGAGGATACCCCGTCTTCTGAGGGAAGAGCAGTCAGGAGGCAGCTCATATTGGGCATCTTTGCACGTTAAACACACACATTAATCATGGCACAATGAGAATGCATGCATGCACACCACTATGGTCCCTAGCACACACACCCCACATCCTCATCAAATTGGATTGGCACCAGTCCACCATGCAAGACTGGTGAGCAGTAACGCCACGTCAAGGCTCCAATTATGTCACTGTACATTCATACACCATTCACACGGACCTGGGAATCACTTCTCCCTGGTCCTGGGGAACCCTTCTCCACCAAAATTGAGGGTGACACCCCTTTTCCAGCAGGAATGTCACCCCCACATTCAAACATCATTCACAACCCAAAATATGCCAAAAAATTCAAACAAACAAAAATGCATAGAAACAAAAAATGCATAGTAAAAAAAAAATGCTTAGAAAAAACAAAAACAAGCAGAGAGCAAAAATAAAAAAGCTTTCAAAACAAACAAAAGGTGGAAAAAAAAATTATTGCCCTCTGCCTGAGCCACGCCTGGGGCGCCCCCGGCCACGGCCCCGGACCCTCAGGGGAGACGCATGGGGAGGGGAAAAGCCGGGGAAGGAGGAGCAGCCCCTGAGATCTGCCCACCTGGCGGCCTGCCCTCCAAGGCCACGGCTATTCTGTCCAGGGCAGCACCAAGTGTTGCCGTGTTGCCCTGGATAGCCTGGGTAAGGGCCCTCACATCCTGCCCAACGCCTGCTGCTGTAGTTTGCAGGTCATTAAGGCAGGTTGTGGAGGCCCGGGAGTGGGAGTCCAGGTTACCCAGGCTATCATTAATGGAGGACAGGCTCTGATCCACCCGCCCCATAGTCTGGCAGAGCTGTCTCAGAAGGCGGGTCTGGGTGGCCAGGTTCCTTCTCAGACAGGCGGGCATGAGATTGGGCGCCCCCCTGGTGCTTGGGGATGACCTCCTGGCTCCAGCTGATGGTTGTGGCCGGGGAGAAGGGGAGGCCCTTGTGAGGGGAGCCATGTTGGGGGAGGAGGGGGGGGGGCTGACCCTTAGGGAGGGCAGGCTTCTTGCAGCCAGAGGGGAAGAGTCCGCAGAAACCAAAGGGCCAGTGCCTTCCATGGACTCCTCCTCCTCATGATTCTGCTCCTCCTCATGATCGTCCTCCGCATGATCCTCCCCCTCCTCTTGTTCCTCCTCTGCGGACTCTGGCCTTGTTGGGGGGGCCTCATTAGGCTGCTGTCCTGGGGTTGGAGCGGTCAGTCCAGATGGCCCTGCACCCTCCTGCACAGCTGTGGATGACACAAAACATTCACAGGTTGGAGGATCCACACACTTGCCACATATTCCCTTTCACCCCCCTCCCCCACACATGCTACACACCTGAGAGAAATAAAAACCTTACCTGGCACCGCGGGGACCGGACTTGTGTCAAAGCCTGGCAGGCCCTCCACTTCATGCCGGTGAAAGGTCAGGGCCACCACACGCTCCGTCTCTGAAAATCTAACCCGGCATGGTGGGCCCCCTCCTGTGCCCCTGGCATGGGCATTTATTGCGGCCAGTTTTTTTTTTCACCTCACGCCGGAGGTCATTTATTTTCTTTTCTATCCCAGAGCGGGTCCGTGTCTCCCCCTCCCCCGATGAATTGACCTGCTCTGTGATCATATCCAAGATCTCCCTCCTCCTGGCCGGGGTGGTGGTGGCACTCTGCGGGCCGTGGAGAAAACGCCCATAGTCGGTAATGGCCCGGGCAAGAATTCTTTTTTCCCCCACAGTAAAATTGAGCTTTCTTTTTCTCTCAGTCATACTTCCAAACAAACTCACTAGCAGTCACCAAAAATCAGTCACAAATACAAGCACAACCAATCAGACAAGAACACACACAAAGAGAAAAAGAACAGCCAAAAATCACACTAGCACTCAGCAAGAAACAGACACAAAAAAATCAGATGAAAAAAAAAAGCAAGAAAACAAACGCTCAGAAATCTATCAATCAAACAAACAGTCTCAAACACTTATCAAAATACACTTTCACAAAACTACCAACAAGCACAAGATCACACAGAACACTAATCTGACAACTACAAAACACACTCTAACGAACAACAGAGCAAAAGCACTTGATTCAATGGGAAGGGACACAAAGGGATGTACTTTTGCAATGGAAGGGCGTTTGTGTGTGTCTATTTATGCTGTCTGCGTAGTTCACAACATTGCCCTAGTCCATTTCCAATTTCAATGATTGCGCCGCTCCCGAGTTGTGAGCATGCGCACAACGGAGCTGACATGGTTTCCTTCACGCGCGCATGCGCGAGTCGGCCGGCCCTTCATTTGCATGGGGTCACGGCTCATTTCAATGTAACACGCCCACGTCCCTCCCAATTTGTATTACTCCTCCTTACGCCTACGGAAAAAACCTTACGTTTGCGCAAGCTCTTGCGTAAAAGCTACGTGAATCGCCGGATTACGCGGCTAGATTGCGCAAGTCTAACGGAAAAGTGGTGCGCTACGCCGGAATGATAATGCGCCGATCTACGTGAATCTGCCCCATTGTATTTTAGAAACAGCTACTATGGGGCATTATATATATATATATATATATATATATATATATATATAGATAGATAGATAGATATAGATATATGTATGTATGTATGTATATATATATAGCTGTTTCTAAAATACAATGTTTTAGAAAAAAAATAAAAATATTGCAGCCTATCAGTCTTCAGATGGGGTGGCTGCAATCGTCGTCCAACCCCCCCCCCAGAACATTTTCTGCAAGTATAGAAAATTATCTGTTGCCGCCTTATGAATAAAATATTATTATTTTTTCACCAACATAATGTTCTGCAAGTATAGAAAATGATCTGTTGCCTAATTTAAAAATAAATACAATATCTAAAACTAATAATAAATCTAATACCAAAAAAAAAAAAAAAAGAAATCTGTTACAATGAAACCATTAGAAAACTGTCGGTGGGAAACATCGCCATCTAGTGGACAAATTACAGAAGGCAACATTTTATATATAAAGTGTAAAGTATATATTTTGTTGTAGTCCTGGCACACTTCCTGTCTTAGGGGTGACAGCGCTGCTCCTCCGTAAAGTACAGTGAGTGAGCGTTGTCACCCTAGGACGGGGTCCAGGAGGATCACCAGGTGGACATAACAGGGGGAAAGAAAACGAATGCAGCCCCTCCATGTGAGGATTGGTAGGTTGGGTGAGGTCCCTTCTACATTTACAAGGTGATATCTGGATTTGCACATTTATTTGGGGCGCGCCAAGTTTACTATTATCCTTTGTGGCTATTAACCCCTTCAATACCGGGCACTTATACCCCCCCCCCCCCCTTCCTGCCCAGGCCAATTTTCATCTTTCAGCGACGTCACACTTTGAATGACGATTGCGCGGTTATGCTACACTGTACCCATATGAGAATTTTAGCATTTTTTTGTTAGACTGATAGAGATTTATTTCGGTGGTATTTAATCACCTCTGTTTTTTGTGCTAAACTAAAGAAAACATACAGAAAATGTTAAAAATGTAAATTTCTGCAGTCATTTTTCTCCTTCACTGATGTGATGAGACTGCACTGATGAGGAGGCACTGGTGGACACTGATGAGGCTGCACTGATGGATCCTCAAGAGGAGGCACTGATGGACACTGTGAGGCGGCACTGATGGACACTGATGAGGAGGCACTGGTGGACACTGATGAAGCTGCACTGATGGACACTGTGAGGCGGCACTGATGGACACTGATGAGGAGGCACTGGTGGACACTGATGAAGCTGCACTGATGGACACTGTGAGGCGGCATGATAGGCTGCACTGATGGACACTGATGAGGCTGCACTGAAGGACACTGATGAGGCTGCACTGATGGACACTGATGAGGAGGCACTGGTGGACACTAATAAAGCTGCACTGATGGACACTGTGAGGCGGCACTGATGGACACTGATGAGGAGGCACTGGTGGACACTGATGAAGCTGCACTGATGGACACTGTGAGGCGGCATGATAGGCTGCACTGATGGAAACTGATGAGGCTGCACTGAAGGACACTGATGAGGCTGCACTGATGGATACTGATGAGGAGGCACTGATAAAGCTGCACTGATGAGGCTACACTGATGGATACTGATGAGGAGGCACTGATAAAGCTGCACTAATGGATACTTATGATGAGGCACTAATGAGGCTGCACTGATGCTACAATGATGGACACTGATGAGGCTGCAGTGATGGACACTGATGAGGCTGCACTGATGGACACCGATGAGCCTGCACTGATGCACAGTAATGAGGCACTGATGAGGCTGCACTGATGGACACTGATGAGCCTGCACTGATGCACAGTGATGAGGCTGCACTGTAGGACACTGATGCGGCTGCACTTATGGATACTGATGAGGAGGCACTGATAAAGCTGCACTGATGAGGCTGCACTGAAGGACACTGATGAGGCTACACTGATGGATACTGATGAGGAGGCAGTGATAAAGCTGCACTAATGGATACTTATGATGAGGCACTAATGAGGCTGCACTGATGAGGCTACAATGATGGACACTGATGAGGCTGCACTGATTGACACTGATGAGGCTGCAATGATGGACACCGATGAGCCTGCACTGATGCACAGTGATGAGGCACTGATGAGGCTGCACTGATGGATACTGATGATGAGGCACTGATAAAGCTGCACTGATGAGGCTGCACTGATTGATACCGATGACGAGGCACTGATAAAGCTGCACTGATGAGGCTACACTGATGGGCACTGCATAGGCTGCACTGATGAAGCTGCACCAATGAGCACTGATGGACACTGATGATGCTACACGATGAGGCTGCACCGATGAGGCTTCATTGATGGACACTGATGAGGCTGCACTGAAGGACACTGATGAAGCTCCAGTGATGATAAGTATCCTGCTTATCTGGGTACATGTTCCTTTGTTGGGATTGCTGGTCCCCGGCTCTCCTCTCCTCATGCTGTGACGGCGCATGAAGAAAAGAAAGCTGATAACCGGCAAATCACTTTACATTGTGGACACAGCTGATCGGCTGGCAATGGGTTGCTATGATTGGCCCGTTACCCTGATCTGTGATCGAATGCACAGAGTGCCCCCCAGAGGTGTGCCCCAGGGGGGTGTGGTTCCAGAAGGACGTCCCCCCCAGAAGAACAGAGCCGCTCTGTAGCCGTCTTTCGGGAGGAGCACGGCAAGGAAGGGGTTAAAGTTCAACTCCGGCCAGGAAAAGAGTCGGGATGTTCCAGTTTATGTTTCCCTGCAAAGCACTTCCCTTAGTAAAAGCACCACACAGAGAGAATGTCCCCCCGCAGTGTCAGGCACATATTTAACCCTTTGATCAGCCTGCATGTTTAACCCCTTCCCAGCCAGTGTCATTAGTACAGTGACAGTGCATATTTTTTTGGCACTAATCACCCTATTAATTTTCCCAAAAAAGCATAAGACTGTCTGCCACAATATCGCAGTCCCGCTAGAAGTTTTTTTCATTTTTTTTTTATTGCATTTTAGTGTAAATATGAGATGTGAAGTCTTTGTGACCCCCCCCAGATCTCATATGTAAGAGGACCTGTCATGCTTTTTTCTATTACAAGGGATGTTTACATTCCTTGTAATGGGAATAAAAGTGACACAATTAAAAAAAGAAAAACGGTGTAAAAATAAATAAAATAATGTAAAATAAATAAGAAAAACAATTTTTAACGCGTCTTGTCCCGGGGGGCTCGCACAGAAGTGAACACATGCGTGAGAGGCGCCCGCATATAAAACCGGTGAAGTAACATGTGAGGTATCGCTGCGATCTTTGGAGCGAGAGCAATAATTCTAGCCCTAGACCTCCTCTGTAACTCAAAACATGCAACCTGTAGAATTTTTTTAAAAGTCGCCTATGAAGATTTATAAGGGTAAAAGTTTGTCGCTATTCCACGATGGGGAGCAACTTTGAAGCGCGACATGTTGGGTATCAATTTACTCGGCGTAACATTATCTTTCACAATATAAAAAAAAATTGGGCTAACTTTGCTGTTGTCTTATTATTAAAAAAAGTGAAATTTTTCTAAAAAAAAGTGCGCTTGTAAGACCGCTGCGCAAATTACGGTGTGACAGACAATATTGCAACGACCGCCATTTTATTCTCTTGGGTGTTAGAATTTTTTTTTTTAAATGTTTGGGGGTTCTAAGTAATTTTCTAGCAAAAAAAAAAAACAAACAAACGTGTTTTTAACTTGTTAACACCAAATCTAAAAACGAGGCTCGGTCCTTAAGTGGTTAAAAAAAATATTCTAGTATTTATACAGTTTCTAATCACTTTAATGTTTACCATTTAATTAATGTTTACTTTAATTGTAGACCAATCAATACACATTGGGCCAGATTCACAGAGCCCTTACGCCTGTGTAACTGGTGTTAGACTGGAGTAATTTCAAATTACGCGCGTTTTCTAGCTAGTCGGAAACCTCAAACCATGAATAGACGGCTGCGGGCTTCAATCCGACTGGATTACGTGTTCGTACGCCTTCGGATCTACGCTGCAATAAAATTGCGGCCACTGGGTGGACTTCCCGTCGTTTTCCGCGTCGGGGTATGCAAATGAGCTTTTGCCGGCGATCCCCGAAATTACGATCTTCATTCGCAATCTCTTACGGCACCTTTAGTCATCTTTTATTTGCGTAACGCTATACCAGCTTTTTGCTGCTCTAATATTAGACAGCCCATGTCAAGTATGGCCGTCATTCCCGCGTCAAATTTCTACGTTTTCCGACGTCTTTTATTATTTTTTACGTAAGTCGTCCGGGAATAGGAATGTTCGTAAACGACGCTACTCAAACAACGAATGACGTAACGACGTGATTTCGCGCAATGCACGGCGGGAAATTTCTGAACGGAGCATGCGCAGTTCGATCGCCGTGGGGACGCGCTTAATTTAAATGCTTCACGCCCCCCAATCGCGTATTTCGATTACGCGGCGAGAAATAGACTACGCCGCCGTAGCGTACGGGCAAAAATCTACCAGGATTCGGTGCAGAGCCTGGTAAAATACGGCAGCGTAGAGTATTTCGATTACGCAGCGCAATATTATGTGTATGTGAATCTGGCCCATTGTTTTTTTAAATATATATAAAAATATGTAGCAGAATACATATTGGGATACATTTATTTAGAAATGTGATTATTATTTTTTTTATAGCAGAAATTAAAAAATATTGTTTTTTTTTTTCAAAATTACGTTAATAATAGCGCAACCCGGTGTTGCTGACGTATGTGAGGTACATCAGCGGCAGCGAAACATCTAAATAAATAAATAATATATATATATATATATATATATATATATATATGCCACTGTAATTTTGTTACAAAGTTTAAAATTATTTTTAAAAATGATTGATTACTATATATATATATATTTAACCACTCCCATACCAAACTTACGCACCTTCCTGCCCAGGCCAATTTTCAGCTTTCAGCGTTGTCGCAATTTGAATGACAATTGCGCAGTCATCCAACGCTGTACCCAAATGAAATTTTTATAATTTTTTCCCCACAAATACAGCTTTCTTTTCGTGGTATTTGATCACCTGCGATTTTTATTTTTTTGCGCAACTAAAAAAAACATTTTGAAACAAATGACGTGTTTTTTCTGTTATTTTTTTTGTAAATAAGTACGTTTTCTTTTTCAATTACAGGCACTGATATGGTGGCACTGATGGGCACCGATGAGGTGGCACTGATGGGAACTCATAGGCAGCACTGATGGGCACTCATAGGCAGCACTGATGGGCACTCATAGGCAGCACTGGGCACTCATAGACGTCACTGATGGGCACTCATGGGCAGCACTTATGGGTGGCACAGATGGGCACTAAGGAGTGGCACTGATGGCATTGTTGGGCATCACTCCAGTCAGTGCCCATGTTGCCAGTTAGTGCCCATTTGTGGGTACTGATTGGCATTTATTGTTCTCTTTTTGTTTATGTTTTTTATGGGGCCATGGTAGCTTCCCTGGTGGTCCAGTGTGGGCTGCGCTGATAAACAATCAGCGCTAACGCCCCCATGTCAGGAGAGCCGCCGATCGGCTCGCCCCTACTCGCGTCTGTCAGACGCCAATGAGGAAGAGCTAATTAATGGCTCACCCTGTTTACATCGTGATCAGCCGTGATTGGACACGACTGATCACGTGGTAAAGAGTCTCCGCCGGAGGCTCTTTACCGAGATCGGAGATGCAGGGTGTCAGACTGACACCCCAGATCACTGATCGCCGCGTTGCGCGCCCCCACGGGCGCGCGGCGGCTGTTATCCTGCAGGACGTCACGAGTTTCAGAACCACTATCCGGACGTCAATATACTATTGACCGAGCGGGAAGTGGATATATGTATATATATATATATATATATATATATATATAAGTATATATACTGTGTATATATATATATATATATATATATATATATAATTAATTTATTTGTTTATTTATATTTTAAACTTTGTAATAAAATGAAAGTGGCATATATATATATATTTTTTTGTTACAAAGTTTAAAATTATCTGAAAAAATTATTGAACACAATATATATTTATATATAAAATTAATGTATTTGTTTATTTTAAATAACGAAACAGGAAAAGTAATTAATATTTTAGGACCGCGGAGACTTCGGTGTTATAGAATAAATTGCGGGGATCCTTGCGCGACGCGGCGAGCGGTAACATGTTGCTTGTTTATAAAAGAGAAAACACACAAGAAGACGGATAATATAAACATTTCATGCGATTATTTATTGCAGATTTAAATTTCTCGGTATGTGTAAACACTTCAGGAATGGAGAATGTGCAGCTGGTCCGGTCTGGCGGGGGGGGGGGGGGGGTCTCCGGGGGTCCGTCTGTGGCGGCCAATTCCAACTTTTTTGGAAATCATTGGAAGGTCTCAGGGGGACCCCCTGCTTAATATTATTACACCCCTAGATTCCTAGACAAATGTTAATAATAAGAGAAGTGTCTTATTTCGAGGATTTGACACTGTGACAGAACCCACTGTCACTGTATGTCTTGGAAAGGACTGTGGGCGTGCCTCCTACCGACAGACTATGGCCCGGAAAGATACTGGAGACCTGAAGCTGGCATTAATGTAATGTAATGTAATGTTACAGCCCTACACACCCCCCCCCCCCCTTGTTGCTGGACACAGACAATGCAGACGTCTCTCCGCAGGGGGAGTGTATTGAGAAGCTAGGCTGCCTGTTTACCATAATCTCATTAGGTATCTGTACACTGTTTCAATGTCCCAATGTTCTGTTCCCATTGGTTGTTCCTTGTCCCCCTCCCCTCATAGACAAGGCTAAGGGGAGTGTCCCTAACTGTGTGTAAAACTGTATGGTTTGGAATTTAATAAACAGTTAAGCTCTGAAGGTGTAACACTCAACATGTGAGGATCGTCTCGTGATTGAGGGGTTAAGGGCTGGTTATGGCGAATCTGCAGGCTGCGGGTGCGTTTGGAGGACAGGAGACTCAGGTCTGGCGGATGAGCCCATCTGGGGTCTCTGAGATCCGTCACAGACACCTACAGGGAGTTTTTATAAATGAACCTGAATTAAAATAAATTAAATAATAATGTTACCGAAACTTAGATCACTGTGGTGCCCCAACATGACTGGTCAGTAGAGAGGTCATCCTCTTTGTAAATAGAAAAATGTCCTTGGAGCTGGGAGATCGATTCTCCATAGGAACCCCTAGACACCTCAGGAGGAACCCAGCTTCCAAAAAACTTTGGTCTACAGCCTCACCACCACCACCACCACCACCACATCCCAACCCAGACCTCACCACCACCACATACCATCCCAGACCTCACCACCACCACCACCACATCCCAACCCAGACCTCACCACCACCACATACCATCCCAGACCTCACCACCACCACCACCACCACATCCCAACCCAGACCTCACCACCACCACATACCATCCCAGACCTCACCACCACCACCACCACATCCCAACCCAGACCTCACCACCACCACCACTACCATCCCAGACCTCCCACACCACCACCACCACCACCACATCCCAACCCAGACCTCACCACCACCACATACCATCCCAGACCTCACCACCACCACCACCACCACATCCCAACCCAGACCTCACCACCACCACATACCATCCCAGACCTTCCCAACCCAGACCTCACCACCACCACATACCATCCCAGATGACCTCACCACCACCACATACCATCCCAGACCTCACCACCACCACCACATACCATCCCAGACCTCACCACCACCACCGCATCCCATCCCAGACCTCACCACCACCACCGCATCCCATCCCAGACCTCACCACCACCACCGCCGCATTCCCAGACCACACCATCACCACCACATCCCAACCCAGACCTCACCATCACCACATCCTATCCCAGACCTCACCACCACCACCGCATCACAGACCTCGCCACCACCACCACATACCATCCCAGACCTCACCACCACCACCACATCCCAACCCAGACCTCACCACCACCACATACCATCCCAGACCTCACCACCACCACCACATACCATCCCAGACCTCACCACCACCACCACATACCATCCCAGACCTCACCACCACCACCACATACCTCACCACCACCACCACCGCATCCCATCCCAGACCTCACCACCACCACCGCCGCATTCCCAGACCACACCATCACCACCACATCCCAACCCAGACCTCACCATCACCACATCCTATCCCAGACCTCACCACCACCACCGCATCACAGACCTCGCCACCACCACCACATACCATCCCAGACCTCACCACCACCACCACATCCCAACCCACCTCACCACCACCCACCATCCCAGACCTCACCACCACCACCACATACCATCCCAGACCTCACCACCACATACCATCCCAGACCTCACCACCACCACCACCACATCCCAACCCAGACCTCACCACCACCACATACCATCCCAGACCTCACCACCACCACCACCACATCCCAACCCAGACCTCACCACCACCACATACCATCCCAGACCTCACCACCACCACCACATACCACAGACCTCCACATACCATCCCAGACCTCACCACCACCACCACCACCACAGATACCATCCCAGACCCATCACCACCACATCCCAACCCAGACCACCACCACCACATCCTATCCCAGACCTCACCACCACCACCCATCCAGACCTCACCACCACCACCACATACCATCCCAGACCTCACCACCACCACCACATACCCAGACCTCACCACCACCACCACATACCATCCCAGACCTCACCACCACCACCACCGCATCCCATCCCAGACCTCACCACCACCACCACCGCATTCCCAGACCACACCATCACCACCACATCCCAACCCAGACCTCACCATCACCACATCCTATCCCAGACCTCACCACCACCACCGCATCACAGACCTCACCACCACCACCACCACATACCATCCCAGACCTCACCACCACCACATACCATCCCAGACCTCACCACCACATACCATCCCAGACCTCACCACCACCACCACCACATACCATCCCAGACCTCACCACCACCACCACCACATACCATCCCAGACCTCCCACCCACCACCACCACATCCCAACCCAGACCTCACCACCACCACATACCATCCCAGACCTCACCACCACCACCACCACATCCCAACCCAGACCTCACCACCACCACATACCATCCCAGACCTCACCACCACCACCACATCCCAACCCAGACCTCACCACCACCACCACATACCATCCCAGACCTCACCACCACCACCACATACCATCAAACCAGACCTCACCACCACCACACATACCATCCCAGACCTCACCACCACCACCACCGCATCCCATCCCAGACCTCACCACCACCACCGCCCACCAGACCACACCATCACCACCACATCCCAACCCAGACCTCACCATCACCACATCCTATCCCAGACCTCACCACCACCACCGCATCCACCTCGCCACCACCACCACATACCATCCCAGACCTCACCACCACCACCATCCCAACCCAGACCTCACCACCACCACATACCATCCCAGACCTCACCACCACCACATACCATCCCAGACCTCACCACCACCACCACCACATACCATCCCAGACCTCACCACCACCACCACCACCACATCCCAACCCAGACCTCACCATCACCACATCCTATCCCAGACCTCACCACCACCACCGCATCACAGACCTCGCCACCACCACCACATACCATCCCAGACCTCACCACATCCCAACCCAGACCTCACCACCACCACATACCATCCCAGACCTCACCACCCATACCATCCCAGACCCACCACCTCCACATACCATCCCAGACCACATCCCAACCCAGACCTCACCCACCACATACCATCCCAGACCTCACCACCACCACCACCATCCCACATCACCACCACCACCACACCATCCCAGCCACCACCACCACATACCATCCCACCTCACCACCACCACCACATACCATCCCAGACCTCACCACCACCACCACCACCGCATCCCATCCCAGACCTCACCACCACCACCGCCGCATTCCCAGACCACACCATCACCACCACATCCCAACCCAGACCTCACCATCACCACATCCTATCCCAGACCTCACCACCACCACCGCATCACAGACCTCGCCACCACCACCGCATACCATCCCAGACCTCACCACCACCACCACATCCCAACCCAGACCTCACCACCACCACATACCATCCCAGACCTCACCACCACCACCACATACCATCCCAGACCTCACCACCACCACCACCACATACCATCCCAGACCTCACCACCACCACCACCACATCCCAACCCAGACCTCACCACCACAACACCATCCCATCACCATACCATCCCAGACCTCACCACCACCACCACATACCATCCCAGACCTCACCACCACCACCACCACATACCATCCCAGACCTCACCACCACCACCACCACATACCATCCCAGACCTCACCACCACCACCGCCGCATCCCATCCCAGACCTCACCACCACCACCGCCGCATTCCCAGACCACACCATCACCACCACATCCCAACCCAGACCTCACCATCACCACATCCTATCCCAGACCTCACCACCACCACCGCATCACAGACCTCGCCACCACCACCACATACCATCCCAGACCTCACCACCACCACCACATACCATCCCAGACCTCACCACCACCACCACATACCATCCCAGACCTCACCACCACCACCACCGCATCCCATCCCAGACCTCACCACCACCACCGCCGCATTCCCAGACCACACCATCACCACCACATCCCAACCCAGACCTCACCATCACCACATCCTATCCCAGACCTCACCACCACCACCGCATCACAGACCTCGCCACCACCACCACATACCATCCCAGACCTCACCACCACCACCACATCCCAACCCAGACCTCACCACCACCACATACCATCCCAGACCTCACCACCACCACCACATACCATCCCAGACCTCACCACCACCACCACCACCACCACCACATACCATCCCAGACCTCACCACCACCACCACATCCCAACCCAGACCTCACCACCACCACATACCATCCCAGACCTCACCACCACCACCACCACATCCCAACCCAGACCTCACCACCACCACATACCATCCCAGACCTCACCACCACCACCACCACATCCCAACCCAGACCTCACCACCACCACCACATACCATCCCAGACCTCACCACCACCACCACATACCATCCCAGACCTCACCACCACCACCACATCCCATCCCAGACCTCACCACCACCACCACCGCATCCCATCCCAGACCTCACCACCACCACCGCCGCATTCCCAGACCACACCATCACCACCACATCCCAACCCAGACCTCACCATCACCACATCCTATCCCAGACCTCACCACCACCACCGCATACCATCCCAGACCTCACCACCACCACCACATACCATCCCAGACCTCACCACCACCACCACATCCCAACCCAGACCTCACCACCACCACATACCATCCCAGACCTCACCACCACCACCACAT
The DNA here is from genome assembly GCA_029574335.1 of Rana kukunoris. Classification (NCBI taxonomy): domain Eukaryota; kingdom Metazoa; phylum Chordata; class Amphibia; order Anura; family Ranidae; genus Rana; species Rana kukunoris. Next base: position 9,001,030 of record CM056057.1, on the reverse strand, counting down.
ACCATCCCAGACCTCACCACCACCACCACCACATACCATCCCAGACCTCACCACCACCACCACCACCACATCCCAACCCAGACCTCACCATCACCACATCCCATCCCAGACCTCACCACCACCACCGCATCACAGACCTCGCCACCACCACCACATCCCATCCCAGACCTCACCACCACCACCACATCCCACCCCAGACCTCACCATCACCACCACATCCCATCCCAGACCTCACCACCACCACCACATCCCATCCCAGACCTCACCACCACCACCCACCAGACCCACCACCACCACATACCATCCCAGACCTCACCACCACCACCACCGCACCACCACCACCACCACATCCCAACCCAGACCTCACCATCACCACCACATACCATCCCAGACCTCACCACCACCACCACCACATCCCAACCCAGACCTCACCACCACCACCACATACCATCCCAGACCTCACCACCACCACCACATACCATCCCAGACCTCACCACCACCACCACATACCATCCCAGACCTCACCACCACCACCACCACCGCATCCCATCCCAGACCTCACCACCACCACCGCCGCATTCCCAGACCACACCATCACCACCACATCCCAACCCAGACCTCACCATCACCACATCCTATCCCAGACCTCACCACCACCACCGCATCACAGACCTCGCCACCACCACCACATACCATCCCAGACCTCACCACCACCACCACATCCCAACCCAGACCTCACCACCACCACATACCATCCCAGACCTCACCACCACCACCACCACCACATACCATCCCAGACCTCACCACCACCACCACCACCACCACATACCATCCCAGACCTCACCACCACCACCACCACATCCCAACCCAGACCTCACCACCACCACATACCATCCCAGACCTCACCACCACCACCACCACATCCCAATCCCAGACCTCACCACCACCACCATACCATCCCAGACCCACCACCACCACCACATACCATCCCAGACCTCACCACCACCACCACATACCATCCCAGACCTCACCACCACCACCACCGCATCCCATCCCAGACCTCACCACCACCACCGCCGCATTCCCAGACCACACCATCACCACCACATCCCAACCCAGACCTCACCATCACCACATCCTATCCCAGACCTCACCACCACCACCGCATCACAGACCTCGCCACCACCACCACATCCCATCCCAGACCTCACCACCACCACCACCACCAGACCTCACCACCACCACATACCATCCCAGACCTCACCATCACCACCACATCCCATCCCAGACCTCACCACCACCGCATTCCCAGACCACACCATCACCACCACATCCCAACCCAGACCTCACCACCACCACATCCTATCCCAGACCTCACCACCACCACCGACCTCACCACCACCACCACCACATCACAGACCTCACCACCACCACCACCATCCCATCACCACCACCACCATCCCAGACCTCACCACCACCACATACCATCCCAGACCTCACCACCACATACCATCCCAGACCTCACCACCACCACCACCACATACCATCCCAGACCTCACCACCATCACCACCACATCCCAACCCAGACCTCACCACCACAACATACCATCCCAGACCTCACCACCACCACCACATACCATCCCAGACCTCACCACCACCACCACCACATACCATCCCAGACCTCACCACCACCACATACCATCCCAGACCTCACCACCACCACCACATACCATCCCAGACCTCACCACCACCACCGCCGCATCCCATCCCAGACCTCACCACATCCCATCCCAGACCTCACCACCACCACCACCGCATTCCCAGACCACACCATCACCACCACATCCCAACCCAGACCTCACCATCACCACATCCTATCCCAGACCTCACCACCACCACAGCATCACAGACCTCGCCACCACCACCACATCCCATCCCAGACCTCACCCACCACCACCATCCCAGACCTCACCACCACCACCACATTCCCAGACCTCACCACCATCACCACCACACCATCCCAGACCTCACCACCACCACCACATCCCAACCCAGACCTCACCATCACCACCACACCATCCCAGACCTCACCACCACCACCACCACCCATCCCAGACCTCACCACCACCACCACCACATACCATCCCATCACCACCACCACACCACATCACCACCACCACCACATACCATCCCAGACCTCACCACCACCACCGCCGCATCCCATCCCAGACCTCACCACATCCCATCCCAGACCTCACCACCACCACAGCATCACAGACCTCGCCACCACCACCACATCCCATCCCAGACCTCACCACCACCACCACCGCACCCCAGACCTCACCATCACCACCACATCCCATCCCAGACCTCACCACCACCACCACATCCCAACCCAGACCTCACCATCACCACCACATCCCAGACCTCACCACCACCACCACCGCATCCCAGACCACACCATCACCACCACATCCCAACCCAGACCTCACCATCACCACCACATCCCAACCCAGACCGCACCATCACCACCACATACCATCCCAGACCTCACCATCACCACCACATACCATCCCAGACCTCACCACCACCACCACATCCCATCCCAGACCTCACCACCACCACCACATCCCAACCCAGACTTCACCATCACCACCACATCCCATCCCAGACCTCACCACCACCACCACCGCATCCCAGACCACACCATCACCACCACATCCCAACCCAGACCTCACCATCACCACCACATCCCATCCCAGACCTCACCACCACCACCACCGCATTCCCAGACCACACCATCACCACCACATCCCAACCCAGACCTCACCATCACCACATCCCATCCCAGACCTCACCACCACCACCGCATCACAGACCTCGCCACCACCACCACATCCCATCCCAGACCTCACCACCACCACCACCGCACCCCAGACCTCACCATCACCACCACATCCCATCCCAGACCTCACCACCACCACCACATCCCATCCCAGACCTCACCACCACCACCACATCCCAACCCAGATCTCACCATCACCACATCCCATCCCAGACCTCACCACCACCACCACCGCATCCCAGACCACACCATCACCACCACATCCCAACCCAGACCTCACCATCACCACCACATCCCAACCCAGACCTCACCATCACCACCACATACCATCCCAGACCTCACCACCACCACCACATCCCATCCCAGACCTCACCACCACCACCACATCCCAACCCAGACCTCACCATCACCACATCCCATACCTCACCACCACCACCACCACCACCGCATCCCAGACCACACCATCACCACCACATCCCAACCCAGACCTCACCATCACCACCACATCCCAACCCAGACCTCACCATCACCACATCCCATCCCAGACCTCAACACCACCACCGCATCACAGACCTCGCCACCACCACATACCATCCCAGACCTCACCACCACCACCACCACATACCATCCCAGACCTCACCACCACATCCCAGACCTCACCATCACCACCACATCCCATCCCAGACCTCACCATCACCACATCCCATCCCAGACCTCACCACCACCACCACATCCCAACCCAGACCTCACCATCACCACATCCCATCCCAGACCTCGCCACCACCACCACATCCCAACCCAGACCTCACCACCACCACCACATACCATCCCAGACCTCACCACCACCACCGCATCCCAGACCTCGCCACCACCACCACCGCATCCCAGATCACACCATCACCACCACATCCCAACCCAGACCTCACCATCACCACATCCCATCCCAGACCTCACCACCACCACCGCATCACAGACCTCGCCACCACCACCACATCCCATCCCAGACCTCACCACCACCACCACATACCATCCCAGACCTCACCACCACCACCGCATCCCAGACCTCACCACCACCACCACATCCCATCCCAGACCTCACCACCACCACCACATCCCAGACCTCGCCACCACCACCACATACCATCCCAGACCTCGCCACCACATACCATCCCAGACCTCACCACCACCACCGCATCCCAGACCTCGCCACCACCACCACATACCATCCCAAACCTCACCACCACCACATCCCATCCCAGACCACACCATCACCACCACAGCCCAACCCAAACCTCACCACCACCACATCCCATCCCAGACCTCACCATCACCACACCCCAGACCTCGCCGCCACCACCACCACATACCATCCCAGACCTCACCACCACCACATCCCAGACCACACCATCAACACCACATCCCAACCCAGACCTCACCACCACCACCACCGCATCCCAGACCTCACCACCACCACCACATACCATCCCAGACCTCACCACCACCACCACCGCATCCCAGACCTCACCACCACCACAACATACCATCCCAGACCTCACCACCACCGCATCCCAGGCCACACCATCACCACCACATCCCAACCCAGACCTCACCATCACCACATCCCATCCCAGACCTCACCACCACCACCGCATCACAGACCTCACCACCACCACCACATACCATCCCAGACCTCACCACCACCACCGCATCCCAGACCTCGCCACCACCACCACATACCATCCCAGACCTCACCAGCACCACCGCATCCCAGACCTCGCCACCACCACCACATACCATCCCAAACCTCACCACCACCACCACATCCCATCCCAGACCACACCATCACCACCACATCCCAACCCAAACCTCACCACCACCACATCCCATCCCAGACCTCACCATCACCACACCCCATCCCAGACCTCACCACCACCACCACATCCCAACCCAGACCTCACCATCACCACCACATCCCAACCCAGACCTCACCATCACCACCACATCCCAACCCAGACCTCACCATCACCACCACATCCCAACCCAGACCTCACCATCACCACCACATCCCATCCCAGACCTCACCATCACCACCACATCCCAACCCAGACCTCACCATCACCACCACATACCATCCCAGACCTCACCACCACCACCACCGCATCCCAGACCACACCATCACCACCACATCCCAGACCTCGCCACCACCACCACATACCATCCCAGACCTCACCACCACCGCATCCCAGACCACACCATCACCACCACATCCCAACCCAGACCTCACCATCACCACATCCCATCCCAGACCTCACCACCACCACCGCATCCCAGACCTCGCCACCACCACCACCACATACCATCCCAGACCTCGCCACCACCACCACATACCATCTCAGACCTCACCACCACCACATCCCAACCCAGACCTCACCACCACCACCACATCCCAACCCAGACCTCACCATCACCACCACATCCCAACCCAGACCTCACCATCACCACCACATCCCAACCCAGACCTCACCATCACCACCACATCCCATCCCAGACCTCACCATCACCACCACATCCCAACCCAGACCTCACCATCACCACCACATGCCATCCCAGACCTCACCACCACCACCACCGCATCCCAGACCACACCATCACCACCACATCCCAGACCTCGCCACCACCACCACATACCATCCCAGACCTCACCACCACCACCACCGCATCCCAGACCACACCATCACCACCACATCCCAACCCAGACCTCACCATCACCACATACCATCCCAGACCTCACCACCACCACCACATACCATCCCAGACCTCACCACCACCACCACCGCATCCCAGACCTCGCCACCACCACCACATACCATCCCAGACCTCACCACCACCACCGCATCCCAGACCTCGCCACCACCACCACATCCCAACCCAGACCTCACCACCACCACCGCATCCCAGACCTCACCACCACCGCATCCCAGACCACACCATCACCACCACATCCCAACCCAAACCTCACCACCACATCCTCCAGACTCTGTCCCCTGTGATCACCCTCCAGACTCCACCCTCCTCCAAATACCCCATAACATCCTCCAGACTCCGCCCCCTCCGATCACCCCTATAACATGCTCCAGACTCCGCCCCCTCCGAGTACCCCAGAACAACCTCTAGACTCCTCCCCCTCCAATCAACCCCACAACATCCTCCAGACACCACCCCCTCCGATCACCCCCACAACATCCTCCAGACTCCACCTCCTTCCGATCACCCCCACAACATCCTCCAGACTCCACCCCCTTGCGATCACCCTAAAACATCCTCCAGACTCCGCCCCTCTCCGATCACCTCATAACATCCTCCAGACTCCACCCACTTCCGATCACCCCATAACATCCTCCAGACTCCACCCTCCTTCCGATCACCCCACAACATCCTCCAGACTCTGCCCCCCTTCGATCACCCCATAACATCCTCCAGACTCCACCCTCCTTCCGATCAATCCCACAACATCCTCCAGACACCGCCCCCCTCCGATCACCCCATAAAATCCTCCAGACTCCACCCCTTCCGATCCCCCCACAACATCCTCCAGACTCCACCCCTTCCGATCACCCCCACAACATCCTCCAGACTCCACCCCCTTCCGATCACCCCCACAACATCCTCCAGACTCCACCCCTCTCCGATCACCCCCACAACATCCTCCAGACTCCGCCCCCCTCCGATCACCCCATAATATCGTCCAGACTCCACCCCCTTCCGATCACCCCATAACATCCTCCAGACTCCACCCCCTTCCGATCAATCCCACAACATCCTCCAGACTCCGCCCCCCTCCGATCACCCCATAATATCCTCCAGACTCCACCCCCTTCCGATCATCCCCACAACATCCTCCAGACTCCACCCCCTTCCGATCACCCCCACAACATCCTCCAGACTCCACCCCCTTCCGATTACCCCGCAACATCCTCCAGACTCCACCCCTCTCCGATCACCCCCACAACATCCTCCAGACTCCACCCCCTTCCGATCAGCCCATAATATCCTTCAGACTCCACCCCCTTCCGAACACCCCCACAACATCCTCCAGACTCCACCCCCTTCCGATCACCCCATAACATCCTCCAGACTCCACCCCCTTCCGATCAATCCCACAACATCCTCCAGACTCCGCCCCCCTCCGATCACCCCCACAACATCCTCTAGACTCCACCCCCTTCCGATCACCCCCACAACATCCTCCAGACTCCACCCCCTTCCGATCCCCCCACAACATCCTCCAGACTCCACCCCCTTCGAATCACCCCCACAACATCCTCCAGACTCCACCCCTCTCCGATCACCCCCACAACATCCTCCAGACTCCGCCCCTCTCCGATCACCCCCACAACATCCTCCAGACTCCACCCCCTTCCGATCACCCCATAATATCCTCCAGACTCTGCCCCCCTCCGATCACCCCACAACATCCTCCAGACTCCACCCCCTTCCGATCACCCCCACAACATCCTCCAGACTCCACCCCCTTCCGATTACCCCGCAACATCCTCCAGACTCCACCCCTCTCCGATCACCCCCACAACATCCTCCAGACTCCACCCCCTTCCGATCAGCCCATAATATCCTTCAGACTCCACCCCCTTCCGAACACCCCCACAACATCCTCCAGACTCCACCCCCTTCCGATCACCCCATAACATCCTCCAGACTCCACCCCCTTCCGATCAATCCCACAACATCCTCCAGACTCCGCCCCCCTCCGATCACCCCCACAACATCCTCTAGACTCCACCCCCTTCCGATCACCCCCACAACATCCTCCAGACTCCACCCCCTTCCGATCCCCCCACAACATCCTCCAGACTCCACCCCCTTCGAATCACCCCCACAACATCCTCCAGACTCCACCCCTCTCCGATCACCCCCACAACATCCTCCAGACTCCGCCCCTCTCCGATCACCCCCACAACATCCTCCAGACTCCACCCCCTTCCGATCACCCCATAATATCCTCCAGACTCTGCCCCCCTCCGATCACCCCATAACATCCTCCAGACTCCACCCCTTTCCGATCACCCCATAACATCCTCCAGACTCCACCCTAATTCCGATTACCCCACAACTTCCTCCAGACTCCACCCCTCTCCGATCACCCCATAACATCCTCCAGACTCCACCCTCCTTCCGATCACCCCACAACATCCTCCAGACTCCGCCCCTCTCCGATAACCCCATAACATCCTCCAGACTCCGCCCCCTTCCGATCACCCCACAACATCCTCCAGACTCTGCCCCTTCCGATCAATCCCACAACATCCTCCAGACTCCACCCCCTTCCGATCACCCCATAACATCCTCCAGACTCCACCCCCTTCTGATCAATCCCACAACATCCTCCAGACTCCGCCCCCTCCGATCACCCCATAATATCCTCCAGACTCCACCCCCTTCCGATCACCCCATAACATCCTCCAGACTCCACCCCCTTCCGATCAATCCCACAACATCCTCCAAACTCCGCCCCCCTTCGATCACCCCATAATATCCTCCAGACTCCACCCCTTCCGATCATCCCCACAACATCCTCCAGACTCCACCCCCTTCCGATCACCCCCATAACATCCTCCAGACTCCACCCCTCTCCGATCACCCCCACAACATCCTCCAGACTCCACCCCCTTCCGATCACCCCCACAACATCCTCCAGACTCCAGCCCTCTCTAATCACCCCATAACATCCTCCAGACTCCGCCCCTCTCCGATCACCCCATAACATCCTCCAGACTCCGCCCCTCTGATCACCCCATAACATCCTCCAGACTCCACCCCCTTCCGATCACCCCCACAACATCCTCCAGACTCCACCCCTCTCTGATCACCCCATAACATCCTCCAGACTCCACCCCCTTCTGATCACCCCATAACATCCTTCAGACTCCACCCCCTTCCGATCACCCCATAACATCCTCCAGACTCCACCCCCTTCCGATCAATCCCACAACATCCTCCAGACTCCGCCCCCCTCCGATCACCCCATAATATCCTCCAGACTCCACCCACTTCCGATCCCCCCACAACATCCTCCAGACTCCACCCCCTTCTGATCACCCCCACAACATCCTCCAGACCTCTCCGATCACCCCATAGCATCCTCCAGACTCCGCCCCTCTCAGATCACCCCATAACATCCTCCAGACTCCACCCCCTTCCGATCAATCCCACAACATCCTCCAGACTCCGCCCCCCTCCGATCACCCCATAATATCCTCCAGACTCCACCCACTTCCGATCCCCCCACAACATCCTCCAGACTCCACCCCCACAACATCCTCCAGACTCCACCCCTCTCCGATCACCCCCACAACATCCTTCAGACTCCACCCCTCTCCGATCACCCCACAACATCCTCCAGACTCCACCCCCTTCCAATCACCCCACAACATCCTCCAGACTCCGCCCCCTCTCCGATCACCCCATAACACCCTCCAGACTCCACCCCCTTCCGATCACCCCATAACACCCTCCAGACTCCACCCTCTTCCGATCACCCCATAACATCCTCCAGACTCCGCCCCTCTCCGATCACCCCATAATATCCTCCAGACTCCACCCCTCTCCGATCACCCCACAACATCCTCCAGACTCCGCCCCCTCTCCGATCACCCCCCCAACATCCTCCAGACTCCACCCCTCTCCGATCACCCCACAACATCCTCCAGACTCCGCCCCCTCTCCGATCACCCCATAACACCCTCCAGACTCCACCCCCTTCCGATCACCCCCACAACATCCTCCAGATTCCGCCCCCTTCTGATCACCCCCACAACATCCTCCAGACTCCACCCCCTTCCGATCACCCACAACATCCTCCAGACTCCACCCCTCTCCGATCACCCCACAACATCCTCCAGACTCCGCCCCCTCTCCGATCACCCCATAACACCCTCCAGACTCCACCCCCTTCCGATCACCCCCACAACATCCTCCAGATTCCGCCCCCTCTCCGATCACCCCATAACATCCTCCAGACTCCAACCCTCTCCGATCACCCCACAACATCCTCCAGACTCCACCCCCTTCCGATCACCCCCACAACATCCTCCAGACTCCACCCCCTTCCGATCACCCCATAACATCCTCCAGACTCCGCCCCCTTCCGATCACCCCCACAACATCCTCCAGACTCCACCCCCTTCCGATCACCCCCACAACATCCTCCAGACTCCACCCCCTTCCGATCACCCCACAACATCCTCCAGACTCCGCCCCCTTCCGATCACCCCATAACATCCTCCAGACTCCACCCCCTTCCGATCACCCCATAATATGCTCCAGACTCCGCACCCCTCCGATCACTCCCACAACATCCTCCAGACTCCACCCCCTTCCGATCACCCCAAAATATCCTCCAGACTCCACCCCCTTCCGATCACCCCCCACAGCATCCTCCAGACTCCGCCCCCTCCGATCACCTCACAACATCCTCCAGACTCCGCCCCCTCTCCGATCACCCCATAACACCCTCCAGACTCCACCCCCCTTCCGATCACCCCCACAACATCCTCCAGATTCCGCCCCCTCTCCGATCACCCCATAACATCCTCCAGACTCCACACCCTTCCGATCACCCCATAATATCCTCCAGACTCCGCCCCTCTCCGATCACCCCACAACATCCTCCAGATTCCACCCCTCTCCGATCACCCCATAATATCCTCCAGACTCCGCCCCTCTCCGATCACCCCAAAACATTCTCCAGACTCCACCCCTCTCCGATCACCCCATAACATCCTCCAGACTCCACCCCCTTCCGATCAATCCCACAACATCCTCCAGACTCCGCCCCTCTCCGATCACCCCAAAACATTCTCCAGACTCCACCCCTCTCCGATCACCCCATAACATCCTCCAGACTCCACCCCCTTCCGATCACCCCATAATATCCTCCAGACTCCGCCCCCTCTCCGATCACCCCACAACATCCTCCAGACTCCACCCCTCTCCGATCACCCCACAACATCCTCCAGACTCCACCCCCTTCCGATCACCCCCACAACATCCTCCAGACTCCACCCCCTTCCGATCACCCCATAACATCCTCCAGACTCCACCCCCTTCCGATCACCCCCACAGCATCCTCCAGACTCCACCCCCTTCCAATCACCCCACAACATCCTCCAGACTCCGCCCCCTCTCCGATCACCCCATAACACCCTCCAGACTCCACCCCCTTCCAATCACCCCACAACATCCTCCAGACTCCGCCCCCTCTCCGATCACCCCATAACACCCTCCAGACTCCACCCCTTCCGATCACCCCATAACACCCTCCAGACTCCAACCCTCTCCGATCACCCCACAACATCCTCCAGACTCCGCCCCCTCTCCGATCACCCCATAACACCCTCCAGACTCCACCCCCTTCCGATCACCCCATAACACCCTCCAGACTCCACCCTCTTCCGATCACCCCATAACATCCTCCAGACTCCGCCCCTCTCCGATCACCCCATAATATCCTCCAGACTCCACCCCTCTCCGATCACCCCACAACATCCTCCAGACTCCGCCCCCTCTCCGATCACCCCCACAACATCCTCCAGACTCCACCCCTCTCCGATCACCCCACAACATCCTCCAGACTCCGCCCCCTCTCCGATCACCCCATAACACCCTCCAGACTCCACCCCCTTCCGATCACCCCCACAACATCCTCCAGATTCCGCCCCCTTCTGATCACCCCCACAACATCCTCCAGACTCCACCCCCTTCCGATCAACCACAACATCCTCCAGACTCCACCCCTCTCCGATCACCCCACAACATCCTCCAGACTCCGCCCCCTCTCCGATCACCCCATAACACCCTCCAGACTCCACCCCCTTCCGATCACCCCCACAATATCCTCCAGATTCCGCCCCCTCTCCGATCACCCCATAACATCCTCCAGACTCCAACCCTCTCCGATCACCCCACAACATCCTCCAGACTCCACCCCCTTCCGATCACCCCCACAACATCCTCCAGACTCCACCCCCTTCCGATCACCCCATAACATCCTCCAGACTCCACCCCCTTCCGATCACCCCCACAACATCCTCCAGACTCCACCCCCTTCCGATCACCCCCACAACATCCTCAAGACTCCACCCCCTTCCGATCACCCCCACAACATCCTCCAGACTCCACCCCCTTCCGATCACCCCACAACATCCTCCAGACTCCGCCCCCTTCCGATCACCCCATAACATCCTCCAGACTCCACCCCCTTCCGATCACCCCATAATATGCTCCAGACTCCGCACCCCTCCGATCACTCCCACAACATCCTCCAGACTCCACCCCCTTCCGATCACCCCAAAATATCCTCCAGACTCCACCCCCTTCCGATCACCCCCACAGCATCCTCCAGACTCCGCCCCCTCCGATCACCTCACAACATCCTCCAGACTCCGCCCCCTCTCCGATCACCCCATAACACCCTCCAGACTCCACCCCCCTTCCGATCACCCCCACAACATCCTCCAGATTCCGCCCCCTCTCCGATCACCCCATAACATCCTCCAGACTCCACACCCTTCCGATCACCCCATAATATCCTCCAGACTCCGCCCCTCTCCGATCACCCCACAACATCCTCCAGATTCCACCCCTCTCCGATCACCCCATAATATCCTCCAGACTCCGCCCCTCTCCGATCACCCCAAAACATTCTCCAGACTCCACCCCTCTCCGATCACCCCATAACATCCTCCAGACTCCACCCCCTTCCGATCAATCCCACAACATCCTCCAGACTCCGCCCCTCTCCGATCACCCCAAAACATTCTCCAGACTCCACCCCTCTCCGATCACCCCATAACATCCTCCAGACTCCACCCCCTTCCGATCACCCCATAATATCCTCCAGACTCCGCCCCCTCTCCGATCACCCCACAACATCCTCCAGACTCCACCCCTCTCCGATCACCCCATAACATCCTCCAGACTCCGCCCCTCTCCGATCACCCCACAACATCCTCCAGACTCCAACCCTCTCCGATCACCCCACAACATCCTCCAGACTCCACCCCCTTCCGATCACCCCCACAACATCCTCCAGACTCCACCCCCTTCCGATCACCCCATAACATCCTCCAGACTCCACCCCCTTCCGATCACCCCCACAGCATCCTCCAGACTCCGCCCCCTCCGATCACCCCACAACATCCTCCAGACTCCACCCCCTTCCGATCACCCCCACAACATCCTCCAGACTCCACCCCCTTCCGATCACCCCCACAACATCCTCCAGACTCCACCCCCTTCCGATCACCCCATAACATCCTCCAGACTCCACCCCCTTCCGATCACCCCCACAACATCCTCCAGACTCCACCCCCTTCCGATCACCCCCACAACATCCTCAAGACTCCACCCCCTTCCGATCACCCCCACAACATCCTCCAGACTCCACCCCCTTCCGATCATCCCCACAACATCCTCCAGACTCCGCCCCCTTCCGATCACCCCATAACATCCTCCAGACTCCACCCCCTTCCGATCACCCCATAATATGCTCCAGACTCCACCCCCTTCCGATCACCCCCACAGCATCCTCCAGACTCCGCCCCCCTCCGATCACTCCCACAACATCCTCCAGACTCCACCCCCTTCCGATCACCCCAAAATATCCTCCAGACTCCACCCCCTTCCGATCACCCCCACAGCATCCTCCAGACTCCGCCCCCTCCGATCACCTCACAACATCCTCCAGACTCCGCCCCCTCTCCGATCACCCCAAAACACCCGCCAGACTCCACCCCCCTTCCGATCACCCCCACAACATCCTCCAGATTCCGCCCCCTCTCCGATCACCCCATAACATCCTCCAGACTCCACACCCTTCCGATCACCCCATAATATCCTCCAGACTCCGCCCCTCTCCGATCACCCCACAACATCCTCCAGACTCCACCCCTCTCCGATCACCCCATAATATCCTCCAGACTCCGCCCCTCTCCGATCACCCCAAAACATTCTCCAGACTCCACCCCTCTCCGATCACCCCATAACATCCTCCAGACTCCACCCCCTTCCGATCAATCCCACAACATCCTCCAGACTCCGCCCCTCTCCGATCACCCCAAAACATTCTCCAGACTCCACCCCTCTCCGATCACCCCATAACATCCTCCAGACTCCACCCCCTTCCGATCACCCCATAATATCCTCCAGACTCCGCCCCCTCTCCGATCACCCCACAACATCCTCCAGACTCCACCCCTCTCCGATCACCCCATAACATCCTCCAGACTCCGCCCCTCTCTGATCACCCCACAACATCCTCCAGACTCCAACCCTCTCCGATCACCCCACAACATCCTCCAGACTCCACCCCCTTCCGATCACCCCCACAACATCCTCCAGACTCCACCCCCTTCCGATCACCCCATAACATCCTCCAGACTCCACCCCCTTCCGATCACCCCCACAGCATCCTCCAGATCACCCCCACAACATCCTCCGACTCCACCCCCTCCGATCACCCCACAACAACCTCCAGACTCCACCCCCTTCCGATCACCCCCACAACATCCTCCAGACTCCACCCCCTTCCGATCACCCCCACAACATCCTCCAGACTCCACCCCCTTCCGATCACCCCACAACATCCTCCAGACTCCACCCCCTTCCGATCACCCCATAACACCCTCCAGACTCCACCCCCTTCCGATCACCCCCACAACATCCTCCAGATTCCGCCCCCTCTCCAATCACCCCATAACATCCTCCAGACTCCACACCCTTCCGATCACCCCATAACATCCTCCAGACTCCACCCCCTTCCGATCACCCCACAACATCCTCCAGACTCCGCCCCCTTCCGATCACCCCATAATATGCTCCAGACTCCACCCCCTTCCGATCACCCCCACAACATCCTCCAGACTCCACCCCCTTCCGATCACCCCCACAGCATCCTCCAGACTCCGCCCCCCTCCGATCACCCCAAAATATCCTCCAGACTCCACCCCCTTCCGATCACCCCCACAGCATCCTCCAGACTCCGCCCCTCTCCGATCACCCCATAACACCCTCCAGACTCCACCCCCTTCCGATCACCCCATAATATCCTCCAGACTCCACCCCTCTCCGATCACCCCAAAACATTCTCCAGACTCCGCCCCCTCCGCACAGGACACACGTGGTCGCCATTCCGATTCTCCGCCCCGCCCCGGTCACATGACGTCACCTCCGTCGCCTCCCACTCCTCGGGATCAGCGTCTTCCGTGGTGCGGATGGGGTGAGCGGAGTGCTGTGTGTATCCGGTGTACGGAGGGGGAGGGGTCCTCTATACGGTTACATTGTATCCGCGTCTCCTTCTACTGTATGGGGGGCGTGTCCTGAGACACGGCAGCCAATCAGATTCTGTCTACAGCTGCTTGCTCTGAACGTGAGAGGTGGACTCGGATTGGCTGCCGATCCCCCGATAATAATAATGATTATATTCTCTATAACACGACAGAGTGACGTCATTCATCATTTCTCCTGTTGTTGTTTTGCAATCTATTGTTATAATAATTTGTTCACTTCCGGTTATAGGGTGACAACGCCCCGCCCCCTGTCTCCAAATGGTTCTGTGTTGTCACCCTCAGACGCCCCCTCCCCCGCCCCTTAGACATGCTATGCAGCTTTCACTGGGGTGTATGTAGACAAGAAGAGATTGTAATGCGGGGGATCGGCAGAGCTGGGGGTTATTACTGAGCGGGGGATCGGCAGAGCTGGGGGTTATTACTGAGCGGGGGATCGGCAGAGCTGGGGGTTATTACTGAGCGGGGGATCGGTAGAGCTGGGGGTTACTACTGAGCGGGGGATCGGCAGAGCTGGGGGTTACTACTGAGCGGGGGATCGGCAGAGCTGGGGTTACTACTGAGCGGGGGATCGGTAGAGCTGGGGGTTACTACTGAGCGGGGGATCGGCAGAGCTGGGGGTTACTACTGAGCGGGGGATCGGCAGAGCTGGGGGTTACTACTGAGCGGGGGATCGGCGGAGCTGGGGGTATTACTGAGCGGGGATCGGCGGAGTTGGGGGTTACTACTGAGCGGGGGATCGGCAGAGCTGGGGGTTATTACTGAGCGGGGGATCGGCGGAGCTGGGGGTTACTACTGAGCGGGGGATCGGCGGAGCTGGGGGTATTACTGAGCGGGGTGATCGGCGGAGCTGGGGGTTACTACTGAGCAGGGGATCGGCGGAGCTGGGGGTTACTACTGAGCAGGGGATCGGCGGAGCTGGGGGTTACTACTGAGCGGGGGATCGGCAGAGCTGGGGGTTATTACTGAGCGGGGGATCGGCGGAGCTGGGGGTTACTACTGAGCGGGGGATCGGCAGAGCTGGGGGTTATTACTGAGCGGGGATCGGCAGAGCCGGGGGTTATTACTGAGCGGGGGATCGGCAGAGCTGGGGTTATTACTGAGCGGGGGATCGGCAGAGCTGGGGGTATTACTGAGCTGGGTGATCGGCGGAGTTGGGGGTTACTACTGAGCGGGGGATCGGCAGAGCTGGGGGTTATTACTGAGCGGGGATCGGCAGAGCCGGGGGTTATTACTGAGCGGGGGATCGGCAGAGCTGGGGGTATTACTGAGCGGGGTGATCGGCGGAGTTGGGGGTTATTAATGAGCGGGGGATCGGCGGAGCTGGGGGTTATTACTGAGCGGGGGATCGGCAGAGCTGGGGGTTATTACTGAGTGGGGGATCGGCAGAGCTGGGGGTTATTACTGAGCGGCGGATCGGTAGAGCTGGGGGTTATTACTGAACGGGGATCGGCAGAGCTGGGGGTTATTACTGAGTGGGGGATCGGCAGAGCTGGGGGTTACTACTGAGCGGGGGATCGGCGGAGCTGGGGGTTATACTGAGATCGGTAGAGGGGGATCGGTCGCAGAGCTGGGGGTTATTACTGAACGGGGGATCGGCAGAGCTGGGGGTTATTACTGAGCGGGGGATCGGTAGAGCTGGGGGTTATTACTGAGCGGGGGATCAGTAGAGCTGGGGGTTATTACTGAACGGGAGATCGGCAAAGCTGGGGGTTATTACTGAACGGGGGATCGGCAGAGCTGGGGGTTATTACTGAGTGGGGGATCCGCAGAGCTGGGGGTTATTACTGAGAGGGGGATCGGCAGAGCTGGGGGTTATTACTGAGCGGGGGATCGGCAGAGCTGGGGGTTATTACTGAGCGGGGGATCGGTGGAGCTGGGGGTTATTACTGAGCGGGGGATCGGCAGAGCTGGGGGTTATTACTGAGCGGGGGATCAGTAGAGCTGGGGGTTATTACTGAACGGGAGATCGGCAGAGCTGGGGGTTATTACTGAGCAGGGGATCTGCAGAGCTGGGGGTTACTACTGAGTGGGGGGCGGATCCTGATATGACATGATCGAAGGGGCGGATCTAATTTGGATCGCTCCTTTTTTTTTTCTCGCACAGATTCTGAGGTCCGGAGGACGGTCCCTTCCCCCCTCTGACAATGTCCGGGTTCAGCCCGGAGCTCATCGATTACCTGGAGGGGAAGATCTCATTCGAGGAATTCGAGAAACTCCGAGAAGAGCGACAAACCAATGAGGGGAAGGTACGGGAAGAACGGCCGGCCCCCTGCTGTGCTACTGGTGTCCAAACTACCGGCCCGGGGGCCACCTGCAGCCCTTTGGTGCTCGTTCTTCAGCAAGAAGCAGCCAATCAGCTTCCAGGATTTATTGTCCATACTTAATTGAACAAGCTGAAGCTAGAAGCTGATTGGCTCCCATGCAGGGTGGCACCAAATTCGCAGTGCTCCAGTTTTAGTAAATCCCCCCCCCCCCCCCAATATTCTCCAGTCTTGTGCGAAACTCTAGTCCATCCCATCCCATCCCCCGGCGCTGCCAAGCGGTCCCACTCCATTCCCTG
Source organism: Rana kukunoris (assembly GCA_029574335.1). NCBI lineage: Eukaryota > Metazoa > Chordata > Amphibia > Anura > Ranidae > Rana > Rana kukunoris. The sequence continues at coordinate 8,983,263 of CM056057.1, read as the reverse complement.
TTGGGGGGTCTGGGCGTCGGGGGGGGGGGGGGGGGGGGGCGAGCCAACACAACCTGCACTGCCACCCTCCCACCACCAGAGGGCGCCCACTCCCCTTTTTCTAGCATCACTACAAGAAGAAGAGGGAGGAGACAGGCTGCACATGCCCACACCTTCTGTAGGTGACACCAACACACGCCCCCCCCCAGGTAACAGCCTGCTCACCCCCCCCCCCCAGGTAACAGCCTGCTCACCTCCCCCCAGGTAACAGCCTGCTCACCCCCCCCCTCAGGTAACAGCCTGCTCACCCCCCCCTCAGGTAACAGCCTGCTCACCTCTCCCCCCCCCCCCAGGTAACAGCCTGCTCGCCTGCCCCCCACACTATTCACATATTTTTTTGTATCATTTATCATTTTCCTTCCACTTCACAATTATGTGACACTTTGGCCCAGATTCACAGAGCGATTACGCCGGCGTAACAGGAGATGCGCGGCGTAAGTCTAAATGTGCGCGTGCGTTCCGATCACGGCATCCCCAAAACGAGATACGCAAGAAATCTACTTTTTTTTGTCCAGCGTAATTTCGTTAGACTGGCGCATCCGTCCGCGCAAAACTGCACTACACACACCATTGATTTGCTAGTCAAATATGCTAATGAGGGACTTACGGGGATCCACAAAACAACGTTGGAGCAGCGCAGGCTACGCAGTGTGCGCAACAGCTAAATGTCCTGTCTACAATTAGAGCTGATAAAAGCTGGTCTAAAATTAGACAATCCGTCTACATGTCAGAGAAAGCAACACTGTTAGTGAGGAGCTGAGCAGTCACACGTGTTGCACAACAATCTGTATGCCAACATGCCAGTGGCATCCATGCTCATAGCTATACTACTGACTTTAGATGAGCAAAGAAGGAGGAGGGCACGGGATTTTTATTTATTTTTTATTTTTATTTTTTGGCTTATATCAACTTTTCAATCTAATCTAATACAATATTCTTATCTGATACAAGCCCCTCACTCTTCACTTGATATATCACACACGCATAGACATCTTTGGCATGAGTGATTCTGAGGTGTCTCGCATCTTCAGATTCCCCCCTCATGCCATCCTGGAATTACCACAACCTTGCAGGAGGACATCACCAGCCCAACACATGACACCACCTATGACACCCATGACAGCTACATATACAATCAGAGCCCCATCCCCACAGATTGCGAACAGAACATGTATGGGGACAGCTGGCTGGTTGGTGAGTGACATGGGTGGCAGGCATGACTGTCCCCTCCCCCCCCCCCATGATGCACACATCAAAAGTGGCACATGCATGACTAACATCCTCCTGTCTTTTCCCTTCAAGGTGACTCTGCATATCCACTGGTACCCCATCTCATGACCCCATCTCATGCCAGCTCACATTAGGCATCTTTGCACGTTAAACACACACATTAATCATGGCACAATGAGAATGCATGCATGCACACCACTGTGGTCCCTAGCACAGACACACCACATCCACATCACATTGGATTGGCACAAGCCCACCATGCAGGACTTGTGAGCAGCAACGCCACGCCACGGCTCCAATTATGTCACTGTACATTCATACACCATTCACACGGACCTGGGGATCACTTCTCCACCACAAATGAGGGTGACACCCCTTTTCCCGCAGGAATATCACCCCCACATTCCAAAATCATACACAAACAGAACCAAAAAAATTAAATAAATGACGAGCAAAAATAAAAAATGCCCAGCAAAAATATAATTTAAACAAAATAACAACAAAGAAAACACATAAAAGACAAAAATCACTCTGCAAAACAGTCCCCAAATATCTCAAAGACACGTCACAAACAAACAAAAGCACCTTGCTGTATAGGGAGGGATACAAAGGGATGTACTTTGCAAAGGAAGTGCGTTTGTGTCTGTCTATTTATGCTGTCTGCGTAGTTCACTAAGTTGCCCGGGTCCACTTCCAATTTCACTGATTGCGCCGTTCCCGAGTTGTGAGCATGCGCACAGAGGTGCTGACCATGGTCTCCTTCAAGCGCGCATGCGCGAGCCGGCCGGCCCTTCATTTGCATGGGGTCACGGCTCATTTCAATGTAACACGCCCACGTCCCTCCCAATTTGTATTACTCCTCCTTACGCCTCTGAAATAACGTTTCGCAGGCGCAATTTTCTGCGTAAAAGCTACGAGAATAGGGTGATTACGCCGCTACATTGCGCCAGTCTAACGTAAAGGCGGTGCGCTACGCCGATCCAATAATGCGCCGACGTACCTGAATCTGGCCCTTTGTGTCCATCACATAAAATCCCAATAAAATAAATTTACGTTTTCTGGTTGTAACCTGAGATTCAGCACATTGCCCCTCCCCCCCCCCCCCCTCAGCAGATCTCACCACGGCCCCCTGTATCCTGTATGGTGTCTCTATCCAATATAATACAAGGAATGTCCTTGTTCCAGGGTCCGGGCGAGTCCAAGGAGGGCGAAGGAGACGGAGCCGAAGGTCCTGACACTGAGGATCCCGGGGGGCCGTCCACATCCCAGCAACTGCGCTCAGAGAACGCGCCGCACCCCGAGGATACCGGTACGTCTAATATTCTCACATCATCTCCATCATCATCATCAATGTAAAAGAATTCATCATTTACTGACATAAATAGCGATACATAATTTACTGACATAAATGGCAATAAACAATTTGCTGACATAAATAGCAATAAATAATTTACTGACATAAATATCAATAAATCATTTACTTGCATAAATAGCAATAAACCATTTACTGACATAAATAGCAATACATAATTTACTGACATAGATAGCAATAAATAATTTACTGACATAAATAGCAATAAATAATTTGCTTACATAAATAGCAATAAACAATTTACTTACATAAATAGCATTAAACAATTTACTGACATAAATATCAATAAACATTTTACTTGCATAAATAGCAATAAATAATTTACTGACATAAATATCCATAAACAATTTATTGATATAAATAGCAATAAATCATTTACTGACATAGATAGCAATACATCATTTACTGACATAAATAGCAATTAATAATTTTCTGACATAAGTAGCAATTAATAATTTGCTGACATAAGTAGCAATAAATAATTTGCTGACATAAATATCAATAAATCATTTACTTGCATAAATAGCAATACATAATTTACTGACATAGATAGCAATAAATAATTTACTGACATAAATAGCAATTAATAATTTGCTGACATAAGTAGCAATAAATAATTTGCTTACATAAATAGCAATAAACAATTTACTTACATAAATAGCAATAAACAATTTACTGACATAAATATCAATAAACATTTTACTTGCATAAATAGCAATAAATCATTTACTGACATAAATAGCAATACATCATTTACTGACATAAATAGCAATAAATCATTTACTGACATAAATAGCAATTAATAATTTGCTGACATAAGTAGCAATAAATAATTTGCTTACATAAATAGCGATAAACAATTTACTAACATAAATAGCAATAAATAATTTACTGACATAAATATCAATAAACATTTTACTTGCATAAATAGCAATAAATAATTTACTGACATAAATATCCATAAACAATTTACTGATATAAATAGCAATAAATCATTTACTGACATAAATAGCAATACATCATTTACTGACATAAATAGCAATAAATCATTTACTGACACAAATAGCAGCAAATCATTTCCTGACACAAATAGCAATAAATAATTTACTGTCATAAATAACAAATCATTTACTGGCATAAGTAGCAATAAATAATTTACTGACATAAATAGCAATAAATAATTTACTTGCATAAATAATTTACTGACATAAATATCAATAAATAATTTGCTTACATTTATATTTAATAAATAATCATTTACAATGCGTTCATATAATAATGATAAAAACGTAATGAATACATATAATAAAAATACAATCATTTAATAAATTTAATAATTAACAATTTGCTTACATATGAATTGTATTACATTATATAATAATTATAACTAATGTTTTTTAACCCCTTCCATACCGGGGGGCACTTACACCCCTTCCTGCCCAGGCCAATTTTCAGCTTTCAGCGCTGTCGCACTTTAAATGACAATTGCGCGGTCGTGCTACACCGTACCCAAACTACATTTTTATAGAGCTTTTTTTTGGTGCTATTTGATCACCTCTGATATTTTCTGCTAAAACAAAATAAAAAAAAATGACCGAAAATGTAAAAATATTAGGTTTAATATTATATAGGTTTAGCTCACTTTAATTTTCTTAATAATAACTTTTTTTATAATTTTTTTTTTTTAATTACAAAAAAAAAAAAAAATAACATTACCCACTTTTCCCTTCTATATTATGTACGGCTACATGTCTTGATATAAACAGTTTATTAAAATCTAAAACATTTTTTTTTTTTTAAATAATTTATTAAATCAAATTAATTCATTTACAATCCATTCTTTATTCATTTTTCTGTCATATGTTAACAATTCAATAAAAAAAAAAAGAGAAAAAATTAATAAATTTCCACATCATAGAATTTAATAAATATGCAGAAAATAAAATTAATTTATTTGCACTGAGAAAAGAAAACAAAAATTATAATAAATATTTTTGTGTTTTTTTTTTTTTTGCTTGTTTTGTAGAAGAAACCTCAGATGGCGTCAGCAAGTCGGTCCAGCGTGCGTTTGCGTCCATGCTGGGGGAAGATGACGGGGGGGAGGAGGAGGAGGAGGAGGATGAAGGAGATGATCGGTCGGAGCAGCTCTCTGCCGGGGACGTCTTTGCTCTGGAAATGGAACTGGACCGAGAAAACAAGAAGATGATGAAGGTAATCCCTGCATCTACATTTTAATTTTTTTTCGACAAAAATGAAGAAAATTTAAATTTTAAATGAAGAAATGTGGCAATATTAATGGGGGGAGGGTTGCTTTGAATCTAGAAAAAAAAGTTAGGAGACGGCTTTTCCCCCAAATCCCCCCCCCCCTCCTAGCGTAAATCCTCCTCCCAAATCCCCTCTTCTAGTGTAAATCTCCCCCACCCAAATCCTTCCCTTCTATTACAAATCCTCGCCTCCTAGTATAAATCCCCCCCCCCCCAGTAAAATGTTCCCACTCCTAGCATAAATGCCCCCCCCCCCTCAGTACATATACTTTTTCCCCAAATCCCCTCCTTCTAATGTAAATCTCCCCCTTCCCCCACCGAAATCTCCCCCAAATCCTTCCCTTCTAGTACAAATCCTCGCCTCCTAGTACAAATCCCCCCCCCCCTCCAAATACCCAATCTTAGCATAAATCCCCCCCCCAGTACAAATCTTCCTGCTCCTAGCACAAATCCACTCCCCAAAATGTCCCCTTCTAGCATAAATCCCCCCCCCCCCAGTACATATACTTTTTCCCAAATCCCCCTCTTCTAGTGTAAATCTCCCCCCTTCCCCCACCCAAATCTCCCCCAAATCCTTCCCTTCTAGTAAGAATTCTCCTCACAAATCCTTCCCTTTTTTTTAATACAAATCCTCTTCTCCCCCCCCCCCTAGTAAAAATCCTTCCTCCTAGCATAAATCCCCCCCCCCCCAGTACAAATCTTCCCGCTACTAGCACAAATCCTTTGCTTAAAATGTCCCCTCCTAGTGTAAATCCTCCTCCCAAATCCCCACTCCTAGCATAAATGCCCCACCCCTCAGTACATATACATTTACGCAAATCCCCTCCTTCTAGTGTAAATCTCCCCCCCCTTCCCCCACCGAAATCTCCCACAAATCCTTCCATTTTAGTACAAATCCTTCCCTTTTTTAATGCAAATCCTCTTCCCTCCCTAGTAAAAATCCTCCCTCCTAGCATAAACCCCCCCCCCCCCCAGTACAAATCTTCCCGCTCCTAGCACAAATCCCCTCCTAGTGTAAATCCTCCTACCAAATCCCCATTCCTAGCATAACCCCCCCCCCCCCCCAGTACATATGCTTTTTCCCAAATCCCCTCTTCTAGTGTAAATCTTCCCCCAAATCCCCCCTCCTAGTACAAATCCTCTCCCCCAAATCCTTGCCTCCTAGTACAAATCCCCCCCCCATCCTACCATTAATCCCCCCCCCCAGTACAAATCTTCCCGCTCCTAGCACAAATTCTCTCCCCAAAATGTCCCCTCCCAGTGTAAATCCTCCTCCCAAATCCCCACTCCTAGCATAAATGCCCCCCCCCCCCCCAGTACACATACTTTATCCTCCAAACCCCTCCCTTCTAGTACAAATCCTCTCCCCTCCCTAGTAAAAAATCCTCCCAAATACAAATCCCCCGCCTAGCACAAATCCTCTCCCGTGAATTATTAGAACGGTTCCATTGAATAGAGCGGTCCGGACTTGTCAGGCGGCTGAGTCTGGAGGATGTTATGGGGTGAGTCGCCTGACAGGTCACCCGTGTGTGAGGGGCTCTAAGGAGACCGATAACCCTCATAATTGTGTAAAGGAGCTCAAGGAACTTTTTGTGGCGTGTTTTTGAGGTTTTACTGATTGAGGATCAACTGCCGAAATGTTTTTATAGAAAGTTCATTATATTGTCGGAGGTAAAAATACAACTGGCAAGCCGAGGAGAACCTTCGTTGGGTCCACCGGATCCAAAAATCTACGGAATCCAATGGAAGCAAATACGACAGACCCTTTCCTTACCATCCCTTGAAGTACTAAAGACCTTCAAGGCGAGTCCTAAAGGCCTTCAAGGCGAGTCCTAAAGACCTTCAAGGCGAGTCCTAAAGACCTTCAAGGCGAGTCCTAAAGACCTTCAAGGCGAGTCCTAAAGACCTTCAAGGCGAGTCCTAAAGACCTTCAAGGCGAGTCCTAAAGGCCTTCAAGGCGCGAGTCCTAAAGGCCTTCAAGGCGAGTCCTAAAGGCCTTCAAGGCGAGTCCTAAAGGCCTTCAAGGCGAGTCCTAAAGACCTTCAAGGCGAGTCCTAAAGGCCTTCAAGGCGAGTCCTAAAGGCCTTCAAGGCGAGTCCTAAAGACCTTCAAGGCGAGTCCTAAAGACCTTCAAGGCGAGTCCTAAAGGCCTTCAAGGCGAGTCCTAAAGGCCTTCAAGGCGAGTCCTAAAGACCTTCAAGGCGAGTCCTAAAGACCTTCAAGGCGAGTCCTAAAGACCTTCAAGGCGAGTCCTAAAGACCTTCAAGGCGAGTCCAAAAGGCCTTCAAGGCGAGTCCAAAAGACCTTCAAGGCGAGTCCTAAAGGCCTTCAAGGCGAGTCCTAAAGGCCTTCAAGGCGAGTCCTAAAGGCCTTCAAGGCGAGTCCAAAAGGCCTTCAAGGCGAGTCCTAAAGGCCTTCAAGGCGAGTCCAAAAGTCCTTCAAGGCGAGTCCTAAAGTCCTTCAAGGCGAGTCCTAAAGGCCTTCAAGGCGAGTCCTAAAGACCTTCAAGGCGAGTCCTAAAGGCCTTCAAGGCGAGTCCTAAAGGCCTTCAAGGCGAGTCCAAAAGTCCTTCAAGGCGAGTCCTAAAGTCCTTCAAGGCGAGTCCTAAAGACCTTCAAGGCGAGTCCTAAAGGCCATCAAGGCGAGTCCAAAAGGCCTTCAAGGCGAGTCCTAAAGGCCATCAAGGCGAGTCCAAAAGGCCTTCAAGGCGAGTCCTAAAGGCCTTCAAGGCGAGTCCTAAAGTCCTTCAAGGCGAGTCCTAAAGACCTTCAAGGCGAGTCCTAAAGACCTTCAAGGCGAGTCCAAAAGGCCTTCAAGGCGAGTCCTAAAGTCCTTCAAGGCGAGTCCTAAAGTCCCTAAAGACCTTCAAGGCGAGTCCAAAAGGCCTTCAAGGCGAGTCCTAAAGTCCTTCAAGGCGAGTCCTAAAGTCCTTCAAGGCGAGTCCTAAAGTCCTTCAAGGCGGAGTCCAAAGGGCCTTCAAGGCGGAGTCCAAAGGGCCTTCAAGGCGGAGTCCAAAGGGCCTTCAAGGCGGAGTCCAAAGGGCCTTCAAGGCGGGGGTCCAAAGGGCCTTCAAGGCGGGGGTCCAAAGGGCCTTCAAGGCGGAGTCCTAAAGCCCTGATAAAGGGGCCTCTTGAAACCCATGAAATGTATTGGAAATTTTATGGCTACTGCTATTATTAACTTGGGTTACATTTTTAATCACGTCAGATGTGTAGTACATGCCTAAAGCCTATTGAAGTCCCAAAGCCTTGATGAAGGGGCCTTATAGAACCCATGAAATGCATTGGCCATTTTTTGGCTACTGCTGTTCCTCATACAAATCTATAGGTATAAAGCCAGTCAGAAGGAGGTCATCTGCACGTCAAATGCATCTGTCTTTGAATTCTGAAGGATCTCAGAAGGATTCCAAACTGGTGCTATCAACACAAGTCCTAAAGCTTGTCAACACAAGTCCCGAAGCCCTGATGAAGGTGCCTCTTAGAACCCATGAAATGTATTGGCTGTTTTATGGCTACTGAAAAATAAAGCCTGTCAACACCAGTCCTGAAGCCCTTCAACACAAGTCCTGAAGAAATTCAACACAAGTCCTGAAGCCCTTCAACACAAGTCCTGAAGCCCTTCAACACAAGTCCTGAAGCCCTTCAACACAAGTCCTGAAGCCCGTCAACACAAGTCCTGAAGCCCGTCAACACAAGTCCTGAAGCCCGTCAACACAAGTCCTGAAGCCCGTCAACACAAGTCCTGAAGCCCGTCAACACAAGTCCTGAAGCCCGTCAACACAAGTCCTGAAGCCCGTCAACACAAGTCCTGAAGCCCGTCAACACAAGTCCTGAAGCCCGTCAACACAAGTCCTGAAGCCCGTCAACACAAGTCCTGAAGCCCGTCAACACAAGTCCTGAAGCCCGTCAACACAAGTCCTGAAGCCCGTCAACACAAGTCCTGAAGCCCGTCAACACAAGTCCTGAAGCCCAAGTCCTGAAGCCCTTCAACACAAGTCCTGAAGCCCGTCAACACAAGTCCTGAAGCCCGTCAACACAAGTCCTGAAGAAATTCAACACAAGTCCTGAAGCCCTTCAACACAAGTCCTGAAGCCCTTCAACACAAGTCCTGAAGCCCGTCAACACAAGTCCTGAAGCCCGTCAACACAAGTCCTGAAGCCCGTCAACACAAGTCCTGAAGCCCGTCAACACAAGTCCTAAAGCCCGTCAACACAAGTCCTGAAGCCCGTCAACACAAGTCCTGAAGCCCGTCAACACAAGTCCTGAAGCCCGTCAACACAAGTCCTGAAGCCCGTCAACACAAGTCCTGAAGCCCGTCAACACAAGTCCTGAAGCCCGTCAACACAAGTCCTGAAGCCCGTCAACACAAGTCCTGAAGCCCGTCAACACAAGTCCTGAAGCCCGTCAACACAAGTCCTGAAGCCCGTCAACACAAGTCCTGAAGCCCGTCAACACAAGTCCTGAAGCCCGTCAACACAGGTCCTGAAGCCCGTCAACACAGGTCCTGAAGCCCGTCAACACAAGTCCTGAAGCCCGTCAACACAGGTCCTGAAGCCCGTCAACACCGGTCCTGAAGCCCGTCAACACAAGTCCCGAAGCCCTGATCAAGTTGGCTCTTAGAACCCATGGAATGTATTGGCTGTTTTATGGCTACTGAAAAATAAAGCCTGTCAACACCAGTCCTGAAGCCCTTCAACACAAGTCCTGAAGAAATTCAACACAAGTCCTGAAGCCCTTCAACACAAGTCCTGAAGCCCGTCAACACAAGTCCTGAAGCCCGTCAACACAAGTCCTGAAGCCCGTCAACACAAGTCCTGAAGCCCGTCAACACAAGTCCTGAAGCCCTTCAACACAAGTCCTGAAGCCCTTCAACACAAGTCCTAAAGCCCTTCAACACCAGTCCTAAAGCCCTTCAACACCAGTCCTAAAGCCCTTCAACACCAGTCCTAAAGCCCTTCAACACCAGTCCTAAAGCCCGTCAACCCATGTCCCAAAGCCCTGATGAAGGTGCCTCTTGGAACCCATGAAATGTATTGGCTGTTTTATGGCTACTGAAAAATAAAGCCCGTCAACACCAGTCCTGAAGCCCTTCAACACCAGTCCTGAAGCCCTTCAACACCAGTCCTGAAGCCCTTCAACACCAGTCCTGAAGCCCTTCAACACCAGTCCTGAAGCCCTTCAACACCAGTCCTGAAGCCCTTCAACACCAGTCCTGAAGCCCTTCAACACCAGTCCTGAAGCCCTTCAACACCAGTCCTGAAGCTCTTCAACACAAGTCCTGAAGCCCTTCAACACCGGTCCTGAAGCCCTTCAACACCGGTCCTGAAGCCCTTCAACACCGGTCCTGAAGCCCTTCAACACCGGTCCTGAAGCCCTTCAATACCGGTCCTGAAGCCCTTCAATACCGGTCCTGAAGCCCTTCAATACCGGTCCTGAAGCCCTTCAATACCGGTCCTCAAGCCCTTCAACACCGGTCCTGAAGCCCTTCAACACCGGTCCTGAAGCCCGTCAACACAAGTCCCGAAGCCCTGATCAAGTTGCCTCTTAGAAGCCATGAAATGTATTGGCTGTTTTATGGCTACTGAAAAAAAAAACCTGTCAACACCAGTCCTGAAGCCCTTCAACACCAGTCCTGAAGCCCTTCAACACAAGTCCTGAAGACCTTCAACACAAGTCCTGAAGACCTTCAACACAAGTCCTGAAGCCCTTCAACACAAGTCCTGAAGCCCTTCAACACAAGTCCTGAAGCCCTTCAACACAAGTCCTGAAGCCCGTCAACACCAGTCCTGAAGCCCGTCAACACCAGTCCTGAAGCCCGTCAACACCAGTCCTGAAGCCCGTCAACACCAGCCCTGAAGCCCGTCAACACCAGCCCTGAAGCCCGTCAACACCAGCCCTGAAGCCCGTCAACACCAGCCCTGAAGCCCGTCAACACCAGCCCTGAAGCCCGTCAACACCAGCCCTGAAGCCCGTCAACACCAGCCCTGAAGCCCGTCAACACCAGCCCTGAAGCCCGTCAACACCAGCCCTGAAGCCCGTCAACACCAGCCCTGAAGCCCGTCAACACCAGCCCTGAAGCCCGTCAACACCAGCCCTGAAGCCCGTCAACACCAGCCCTGAAGCCCGTCAACACCAGCCCTGAAGCCCGTCAACACCAGCCCTGAATCCCGTCAACACCAGCCCTGAAGCCCGTCAACACCAGCCCTGAAGCCCGTCAACACCAGCCCTGAAGCCCGTCAACACCAGCCCTGAAGCCCGTCAACACCAGCCCTGAAGCCCGTCAACACCAGCCCTGAAGCCCGTCAACACCAGCCCTGAAGCCCGTCAACACCAGTCTTGAAGCCCGTCAACACCAGTCCTGAAGCCCGTCAACACCAGCCCTGAAGCCGGTCAACACCAGCCCTGAAGCCGGTCAACACCAGCCCTGAAGCCGGTCAACACCAGCCCTGAAGCCGGTCAACACCAGCCCTGAAGCCGGTCAACACCAGCCCTGAAGCCGGTCAACACCAGTCCTGAAGCCCGTCAACACCAGTCCTGAAGCCCGTCAACACCAGTCCTGAAGCCCGTCAACACCAGTCCTGAAGCCCGTCAACACCAGTCCTGAAGCCCGTCAACACCAGTCCTGAAGCCCGTCAACACCAGTCCTGAAGCCCGTCAACACCAGTCCTGAAGCCCGTCAACACCAGTCCTGAAGCCCGTCAACACCAGTCCTGAAGCCCGTCAACACAAGTTCTAAAGCCCGTCAACCCATGTCCCGAAGCCCTGATGAAGGTGCCTCTTAGAACCCATGAAATGTATTGGCCATTGTATGGCTAATGCAAAAATAAATTGTGCCTGGACTACATCCTCTGTCTGGTTTTCCCTTTTTGCACATCTCATTGGTTGGATACATAAAGTGTATTTCTTGTAGCCTATTTTTTTTTACCAAAATCTCAAAGTTTAGCTTTGACCCCGCCCCTGATGATGTCTGCATGAACCTTTGATGCGTTTTGTTCATTTTTAACGTCATTTACCTTTTTTTTACTTCTTTTTGCATTTAGGCTAGAAGGCCACGCAGCAAACTGCCGAGAGCTCTCAGGGGCCTCATGGGAGAGGCCAACATCCGCTTTGCCCGGGGAGGGCGGGAGGAGGCCATTATGATGTGTATGGAAATCATTAGACAAGGTACGCCCCCCCCCCCTCTCTCTCTCTCGGGATTTTAGGTCTGACGGCTTCAATGTAAATCTTTGTTTCGGTGTCTGTAAGAAGGAAAGACGGAAAAACCACATAATTGTGTAAAGGAGCCCAGGGAGCTTTTTGTGGCGTGTTTTTGAGGTTCTACTGATTGCGTCGCGGATCAAATGTTGAAATGTTTTTATAGAAAGTGCATTATGTTGTCAGAGGAAAGAAAAAAAAACAACCGGCATGCTTAGGAGAGCTCTCATTGGTCGGCCAGATACAAAGATCTACTGAAAACGCAATCCAACGGATGCAAATACAACAGACTCTTTACTGTCCCTCGTCATCGCACAAGCAACCTCACCACCACGACACTCGTATACACTATATTACCAAAAGTATTGGGACGCATGCCTTTACACACAATGGGCCAGATCCACATACGTTGGCCGCCCGCGGCGTTTTCCTTATACTCAAAGAAATGCCTCTGTAACTTACGGCAGCGTAGCGTAAATGGGCCCGGCGTTCGCGGGTGTAATTCAAATTTACTAGGGGGGGGGGCGTGTTTTATTATAATTATGAATGACCCGACGCTTTTTTTACACTGCGCATGCGCCGGCCGTGGACGTATCCCAGTGCGCATGCGTGAAATCACGTCGCAAAAAGTCAATGAAAACGACGTGTACGTAACTTACGCAATTCCCTATTCGCGAACGGGCGTCCATACTTAACATTGCGTACACCTCCATATAGCAGGGGTAGCTTTATGCCGGAGATACGCTTACGCAAACGACGTAAAGGGAACGTGCCGGCCGCTCGTACGTTCGTGGAGTAGCGTAACTCGCTAATTTGCATATTCGGCGAGGAAATCCGACGGGAGCGCCCCTAGCGTCCAGCGTAAGACTACAACTAAGAGACGACGGTGTAATATACACCGACGGGAAATTAGAATTATGCGGGTGTATCTGTAGATACACCGGCGTAAATTTTTTGTGGATCTGGCCCATGAACTTTAACCACTTAAGGACCCCTTCACGCCGATATACGTCGGCAGAATGGCGCGGCTAGGCACATCCACGTACCTGTACGTGGCCCTTTGAGCCCAGCCGTGGGGTCGCGAGCGCGCTGCTTGTGACACGGTCCGAAGCTCCGTGACCGCGCCCGCGGGTTCGTGGACCTGATCGCCGCCGGTGTCCCGCGATCGGTCACAGGAGCTGAAGAACGGGGAGAGGTGAGTGTAAACACACCTTCCCCGTTCTTCACTGTGGCAATGTCACTGATTGTCTGTTCCCTGACATAGGGAAAGGCGATCACTGACATCACACGTCCAGCCCCGCCCCCCCTACAGTTAGAAACACATATGAGGTCACACTTAAACGCTACTGCGCCCCCCCTAGTGGTTAACTCCTAAACTGCAATTGTAATTTTCACAGTAATCAGTGCATTTTTATAGCACTTTTCGCTGTGAAAATCACAATGGTCCCGAAAACGTGTCCGATGTGTCCGCCATAATGTCGCAGTCACGAAAAAAAAAATCGCTGATTAGTAGTAAAAAAATAAAAAATTAATAGAAATGCAATAAAACTATCCCCTGTTTTGTAAACACTATGGGCCAGATTCATAAAGAGTTACGACGCCGTATCAGTAGATACGCCGCCGTAACTCTGAATCTGCGCCGTCGTATCTTTAAGCGTATTCTCAAAGTGAGATACGCTTAAATGTTGCTAAGATACGACCGGCGTAAGTCTCCTACGTCGTCGTGTCTTAGCTGCTTATTTATGCTGGCCGCTAGGGGCGTGTACGCTGATTTACGCCTAGAATATGTAAATCAGCGAGATACGCCTATTCGTGAACGTACGCCTGGCCGTCGCAGTATAGATACGCCGTTTACGTAAGGCGTTTTCAGGCGTAAAGATAAAGCACCAATAAGATGGCGCAGCCAATGTTAAGTATTTTTCACGTTTTACGTCGTTTGCGTAACTCGTCCGTGAATGGGGCTGGACGTAAATTACGTTCACGTCGAAACCAATGTGTCTTAGCGGCGTCATTTAGAGCATGCACACTGGGATACGTCCACGGACGGTGCATGCGCCGTTAGTAAATAACCTCATTTACGTGGGGTCACACTTAATTTAAATAAAACACGCCCACATCAAACACATTTGAATTCGGCGGGCTTACGCCAGCCCATTTACGCTACGCCGCCGTAACTTAGCTTTGTGAATACAGCACTTGCCTCGCTAATTTACGGCGGCGTAGCGTATCTGAGATCTCAGATAGCGTATCTGAGATACGCTACGCCCGCACAAAATTACGCCACTCTACGTGAATCTAGCCATATACATTTTGTGAAAAACAATCGATAAACGCTTTATTGCAAAAAGGAAAAAAATAGTTTTTTATGTATTTTTGGGGATATTTATTATAGCAAATAGTAAAAAATATTTATATATATATATTTTTTTTTAAATTGTCGCTCTGTTTTTGTTTATAGCGCAAAAAAAAAAAAAAAAACCTGCAGAGGTGATCAAATACCACCAGAAGAAAGCTCTATTTGTGGGAGTAAAAGGACACCATTTTTGTTTGGAAGCCACGTCGCACGACCGCGCTATTGTCAGTTAAAGCGACGCAGTGCCGAATCGCAAAAAGGGACAAGGTCCTTAACCTGCATAAAGTATCTGGGTCTTAAGTGGTTAATGGTGTCTTAGTCCGTAGGGTTCAATATTGAGTTGGCCCCGCCCCTTGCAGCTATAGCAGCTTCAACTCTTCTGGGAAGCCCGTCCACAAGGTTTAGGAGGGTGTCTATGGGAATGTATGACCATTCTTCCAGAAGTGCATTTGTGAGGTCAGGCACTGATGTTAAACGAAAAAGGCCTGGCTCGCAGTCTGCACGCTAACTCATTCCAGAGGTGTTCTATCTGGTTGAGCTCAGGACTCTGTGCAGGCCAGTTCAAATTCCTCCACCCCAAACTCGCTCATCCATGTCTTTATGGACCTTGCTTTGTGCACTGGGGAGCAGTCATTTGGTGGAGGGGGATTATGGTGGGGGGTTGTTTTTCAGGGGTTGGGCTTGGCCTCTTAGTCCCAGTAAAGAGAATTCTTAAGGTGTCAGCATACCAAGACATTTTGGACAATTTCATGCTCCCAACTTTGTGGGAACAGTTTGGGGACGGCCTCTTTCTGTTCCAACATGACTGCACACCAGTGCACAAAGCAAGGTCCATAAAGACACGGATGAGCGAATTTGGGGTGGAGGAACGTGACTGGCCTGGAGAGTCCTAAACTTAACCTGATAGAATTAGAGCTGAGTCTGTGAGCCAGGCCTTCTCATCCAACATCAGTGTCTGACCTCACAAATGCTCTTCTGGAAGAATGGTCAAACCTTCCCATAGACACACTCCTAAACCTTGTGAACGGCCTTCCCAGAAGAGGTGAAGCTGTTATATCTGCAAAGGGCGGAGCCAACTCAATATTGAACCCTATGGGGTAAGACTGGGAGGCCATTAAAGTTCATGTGCGTGTAAAGGCAGGCGTCCCAATACTTTTGGTAATAGAGTGTATACTGAAAATAAAAATCTGTGACACCCCAGGATGGTGCCTTCTGGTGGTTGACAGTTTATCTCACTTCACATACCTGTGCGTGATCCCTACACGTTCTGATATAAGGAGCAGCAAGTGATCTTTGTACATGTGTTACGGTGCTTAACCTTCTGGTTACTACACCTCTGTACCACAACTGTTACTCTATAATGGTATAACACGGGCACACCAGAGTCACGTGGGTCACTAAGTGACACAGGATGCTAAGGAGTCATGGGGGGAACACTAGAGGCTCAGGGTGCTCTAAGTCACAGGATTCAGAGTGACACAAAATGGTCAGGGTGTGCTGAAATGCCAGGGGTCATGGGTGACATTGCATGCTCAGGGTGCACTAGAGTCACAGGGGTAATGGGGGGACATTATGTGCTCTGGAGTCATAGGGGTAATGGGGTGACATTATGTGCTCTGGAGTCATAGGGGTAATGGGGTGACATTATGTGCTCTGGAGTCACAGGGGTAATGGGAGGACATTATGTGCTCTGGAGTCATAGGGGTAATGGGGTGACATTATGTGCTCTGGAGTCACAGGGGTAATGGGAGGACATTATGTGCTCTGGAGTCACAGGGGTAATGGGAGGACATTATGTGCTCTGGAGTCACAGGGGTAATGGGGGGACATTATGTGCTCTGGAGTCATAGGGGTAATGGGAGGACATTATGTGCTCTGGAGTCACAGGGGTAATGGGGGCACATTATGTGCTCTGGAGTCACAGGGGTAATGGGAGGACATTATGTGCTCTGGAGTCACAGGGGTAATGGGAGGACATTATGTGCTCTGGAGTCACAGGGGTAATGGGAGGACATTATGTGCTCTGGAGTCACAGGGGTAATGGGGGCACATTATGTGCTCTGGAGTCACAGGGGTAATGGGAGGACATTATGTGCTCTGGAGTCACAGGGGTAATGGGAGGACATTATGTGCTCTGGAGTCACAGGGGTAATGGGAGGACATTATGTGCTCTGGAGTCACAGGGGTAATGGGAGGACATTATGTGCTCTTGAGTCACAGGGGTAATGGGAGGACATTATGTGCTCTGGAGTCACAGGGGTAATGGGGGGGGACATTATGTGCTCTGGAGTCACAGGGGTAATGGGAGGACATTATGTGCTCTGGAGTCACAGGGGTAATGGGGGGACATTATGTGCTCTGGAGTCACAGGGGTAATGGGAGGACATTATGTACTCTGGAGTCACAGGGGTAATGGGGGGACATTATGTGCTCTGGAGTCACAGGGGTAATGGGGGGGACATTATGTGCTCAGGGTTCTATGGAGTCAGGCCCGTCGCTACAAGACAGGCAAACCAAGCAATTGCTTGGGTCCCAGAGCTGGCCTGGGGCCCCTTGCTGGCTGCCCTTGCCACGCTTCCTACATCGCTCTATAGAGAACCTGCTGCACTGTTGCCTCGAGTCGTCACTTAAAAAAAGGGGGAGGGCCTGATGGTTTGAGGGCTTTTGATGTGAAGGGGGAGCCCTGATGGTATGGGGGCTTCTTATGTAAAGGGGGGAGCCCTGATGGTATGGGGGCTTCTGATGTGAAGTGGGGAGCCCTGATGGTATGAGGGCTTCTCATGTAAAGAGGGGAGCCCTGATGGTATGGGGGCTTCTGATGTGAAGGGGGGGGGAGCCCTGATGGTATGGGGGCTTTTGATGTGAAGGGGGAGCCCTGATGGTATGGGGGCTTTTGATGTGAAGGGGGAGCCCTGATGGTATGGGGGCTTCTCATGTAAAGAGGGGAGCCCTGATGGTATGGGGGCTTCTGATGTGAGGGGGGGGGCCCTGATGGTATGGGGGCTTTTGATGTGAAGGGGGAGCCCTGATGGTATGGGGGCTTTTGATGTGAAGGGGGAGCCCTGATGGTATGGGGGCTTTTGATGTGAAGGGGGAGCCCTGATGGTATGGGGGCCTTTGATGTGAAGGGGGAGCCCTGATGGTATGGGGGCTTTTGATGTGAAGGGGGAGCCCTGATGGTATGGGGGCTTTTGATGTGAAGGGGGAGCCCTGATGGTATGGGGGCTTCTCATGTGAAGGGGGAGCCCTGATGGTATGGGGGCTTCTCATGTGAAGGGGGAGCCCTGATGGTATGGGGGCTTCTGATGTGAAGGGGGAGCCCTGATAGTATGCAGGCTTCTAATGTGAAGGGGGAGCCTCCATGTCCCAAATTCCCTCAAACGGCCCTCTATGGAGTCACAGGGGTAATGGGGTAATACAGGATGCTATGGGGGCACAGGTGACACTGGATTCTCAGGGTGCTCCGGAGTCACGGGGTAATGAGATGACATTGGATTCTGAGGGTTCTCTTATGTCACAGAGATTGAGTGCTCAGGGCTCACTGGAATGCCACTGGAGTAACAGGAGTAATGGGGTGATGCATGGTTGGTCATAGTGCATTGGGTTTTACAGGGGACACTGGGTGATCAGGGTGCTCTGGAATTACAGGGGTAATGGGGTGATGCTGGATAATCAGGGTGCACTGGAGTCACAGGAGTCATAGAGAGACACTGGGTGATCAGGGGGCACTGGAGTCACAGGAGTCATAGAGAGACACTGGTTGATCAGGGGGGGGGACTGGAGTCAGAGGTCATGGGGTGACACTGGAATCTCAGGGTGCTTTCCAGTCACAGGGGTCATGTGGTGACACTGGATTCTGAGGGTGCTCTGCAGTCACAGGGGTCATGTGGTGACACTGGATTCTGAGGGTGCTCTGCAGTCACAGGGGTCATGGAGTGATGCTTGAAGCTCAGGGTGCTCTGGAGTCAGAGGTCATGGGGTAACACTGGATAATCAGGGTGCACTGGAGTCACAGGAGTCATAGAGAGACACTGGGTGATCAGGGGCCACTGGAGTCACAGGAGTCATAGAAAGACACTGGTTGATCAGGGGGGGGGGGACTGGAGTCAGAGGTCATGGGGTGACACTGGAATCTCAGGGTGCTTTCCAGTCACAGGGGTCATGTGGTGACACTGGATTCTGAGGGTGCTCTGCAGTCACAGGGGTCATGGAGTGATGCTTGAAGCTCAGGGTGCTCTGGAGTCAGAGGTCATGGGGTAACACTGGATTCTCGGGGTGCTCTGAAGTCACAGGGGTCATGTGGTGACACTGGGTGATCAGGGGGCGGCACTGGAGTCAGAGGTCATGGGGTGACACTGGAAGCTTGCGGTGGTCTGCAGTCACAAGGTGACACTGGAGAGGAGACACAGAAGATACTCCTGTAGAGGCTCGGCCTGGGCATAGTGTTGCATTACCCGAACATCTAGGCACACACTGCTTCACATTTTAAAGCCGGCACCAATTAGAGGAGCTGCCCCATGAATGTCTCCAAGGCTGGTGCTCCAGGTGATACTTGGAAGTGGCCGCACACCGGAGAGGAGACCCGGGGGCTGGAATGCAGGAGAGGAGGAGAACGTCACAGAACATTTGTATATATGAATCTGTCATTGTACCCTACGAGATCTCTCTATGGGCAGGTTCCTTCCAGGCATACGGTACGTTGAATTACTCGCCCTTGCCGCCTGAACCATGGAACTGGCTAGACAATGTCCACTCTTGATGACCCAATAAATTGTCATTGACGTGTTTTCGGGCTCACGTGTGAACTTTTCTGCTTTTCCTTGTAGCTCCTCTGGCCTACGAGCCGTTCTCCACTCTGGCGATGATCTATGAGGACCAGGGGGACATGGAGAAGTCTCTGCAGTTTGAGCTGATCGCTGCCCATCTGAACCCCAGCGATACGGAAGAGTGGGTGAGACTGGCGGAGATGTCCTTGGAACAGGATAACATCAAGCAAGCCATCTTTTGCTACTCCAAAGGTGAAATAATAATAATCCATCCCCCTTGCCATTGATTCATCCTCGTCCTTGTTATTTTATGTGGTTTGAAGTTAAA
This sequence comes from Rana kukunoris, assembly GCA_029574335.1. Classification (NCBI taxonomy): domain Eukaryota; kingdom Metazoa; phylum Chordata; class Amphibia; order Anura; family Ranidae; genus Rana; species Rana kukunoris. Next base: position 8,963,718 of record CM056057.1, on the reverse strand, counting down.
GAAGAACTTTTTTTTTCAGTGTTCTGTCCTCCTGGGTACAGCGTAGTACTTTGTCCCATGTTCCTACGTTCTTTGTAAAGCTGGACAGGGCGCCCAACCCCGGGGTCACAGGCTTTTTATAGGTAGCAAGGGGGTGGCTACATTAATAGTCGGTGCCCAGGACAAGCGGCGGCAAGAGGAATGCATGGGGAGGGGGGGGAACAAGCAGCCATCTCCTTGCTATCTATGTTTTCAAGTGGCTTCGGAGTGTGGGCCAACCGACAACATTGGTAGCGAGGGGACGGCAACATCAATAGTAGGCAGGGCTGCTGATAAGGGGGGGACCACCAGCCCTCCTGTAGGGGGGCACAGGCAAACAGGGGGGCCCAGACAGGAGAGGGAATCATTGTGATCGGATGGAGTGGCAATTACAAATTTACTTCCCCCCGCACTGATCCCACTCCCTGTTCTGTCTTCTTATGATCCCCCCCCCTCTGTGCCCCCTGTCACTGTGCTGCCCCCCATGGCACTGCTGGCTTACCTGTCTCATAAAAAAATTAATTATAAAATAAAATACATTTTAATACATTTTAACATTCTTTAAAAAATTATATAAAAAAAAGTTTAAAGATTTTGAAAAACGACAGTATTTTAAAAAGGGCCGATTCACACAGGTTCTCTGTTATGTTTGTGTCCGCTAATAATGATTTTAATGTATTTTGTTTGTGAAAATATTGTTTATTTTTATTTTTTTTAAAGTGTATTTTTGTGCGTGAACTCGAGAGAGAGGAGCCGGACTGCAGGAGTTAGGGGTAGGCAGACCCTCCCCCCGGAGGCAATCGCCATCCTTCTCCATGCCCCCGGTGGCAATGGCGGGTGTGAGGGGGGGGCCTCCCACTCACCCCGCCCTACCTGCTCCACTTGGGAGCCCAACTGGGGCCCAACGGGACCCCAATGGGGCAGAGGGACTCCCCCTATGAGGGAGTGAGGGGGTCTAGCCCACCCAGCCAGCCCCATAGGTCCTTCGCCTCTCTTTATTTAGGAGACCGCATGGCCAAAGTGCATGTGTATTAAACCAATTTCGTGTGCGTGCAAGTGTGGTGGTTTTTGTGGGGGGGGGGGGGGGGTGGGCGTACTAAGCACAGGCGTACCTTGCATAGCACACCCACCGGGAGCCGGGCTGAGACCACCAAACTCAATTCACATGTAGCCGAGACCGGGATCCGAACCCTTGGCTGAGGAGGTGAACGGCTTGTCAGCGCAGTGCCAATCACGTTGAGCCACCACAGCTCCCTGAAGTAAAAATATTGTTTAGATATATTTTGGGGGGCCCTGTCAGGTAGGCTGTACGGGGCCCCGTGATTTCTAACAGCAGCCCTGATAGTAGGTGCCCAAGACAAGTGGTGGCAATGCAAGGGGGGAAGGGCATGCCATCAAAAGAAGCCATCTCCTTGCTAACTGCATTTTTTTTTTTTGGAAGGCCTACGGAGGGTGGGGTGGCATGTCCAGCCCCAACCATCCCTGGCTATTCCACAGCGTCAGTAGCAAGGGGACGGCTGCATTAATAGCTGGTGCCCAGGGCAAGCGGCAGCAAGAGGAATGCAGAGGGAGGCTTGCCAGCATTCCTTATGCTGATGCTTGTCTCAAAGTGCTTGGAGCCGAGAAAAGCAGCCATGTCCTTGCTAGCTACGTTTTTCGAATGGCCGTGAAGGGTGACAGTTGTGCGCGCCCAACCCCAACAATCCACCTCCCTTGCCAAGGGCACGGCTGCATTAATAGTCGGTGCCCAAGACAAGCGGCAGTAAGATGAATGCAGAGAGGGGCATATTAGCATTTCTTATGCCGATGCTTGGAGCAAAGACAAGCGGTTATCTCTTTGCTAGCTACGTTTTTGAACAGCTGTAGAGGGTGGGGAGGGGGCGTGGCCTGTCCAACCTTCTAGCTTACAAAGAACGTGTTGGAGAACTTGAAATGGATCTAAAGTTTAGATTCTAAACCCTCAATTGAAAATGGATAGAATGGCAACTCATTCTTCCTAGATAATGCTGCCAGTAGAAGCCCCTTATGCCGCGTACACACGGTCGTTTTTTTTGCGATGAAAAAAAAACGACGTTTTCAATCATGGAAAAAAAACGACGTTTTTCAAACTTCATTTTCCAAAACGACGTTGCGTGTACGACGCTCGTTTTACTACAAAGCTCTAGCAAAGCGCGGCGACGTACACCACGTTCGACGGCACTCTTTTCCATTGAAGCTCCGTCTCATAACTTGCTTCTGAGCATGCGCGGGTTTAAAAACGTCGTTTTGCCCACACACGGTCACTTTTTATGACACAAAAAAACGACGTTTTGAAAAACGACACAAAAAATTCAAGCATGTTGGAATTTTTTGTGGGTCGTTTTTTTTAAGACAAAAAAACGACGTTTTGCCCACACACCATCAATTTAAATGACTTTAAAAAAAAAAAGTCGTTTTTTTTCATCGCAAAAAGTGATCGTGTGTACGCGGCATTAGACTTTCAAGAGTAATGCCGCGTACACACGCCCGTTTTTCGGGTTGTAAAAAATGATGATTTTCAGGGTCTAGAAAAAACAAAGGCCCAGATTCAGAAAGCAATTACGCCTGTGTAACTGGTGTTAGACAGGAGTAATTTCAAATTTTGCGCGCCGTATCACTAGTTTGAATCCTCAAACCATGATACGGCGGCTTCGGGCTTCGATCCGAGAGGCTTACGTCTTCGTAAGCCTTCGGATCTACGCTGCGATATATTTGCGGCCGCTGGGAGGAGTTTGCGTCGTTTTCATGCGTCGGGATATGCAAATGTGTTTTTACGGCGATCCACGAAGATACGAGCGGTCTTCGCAATCGCTTTCGTCTATTTTTTTTTACGTACTGTTAGACCAGCTTTTTGCTGGTCTAACGGTACGTAGCCCATGTTAAGTATGGCCGTCGTTCACGCGTCGATTTTTTTTATTTTTTTTATTTTTTACGTAACTCGTTCGGGACGAGGATCGTGCGTAAACGACGCTACTCAAACAACGAATGACGTAACGACGTGTTTTTGCGCAATGCACGGCGGGAAATTTGCGAACGGAGCATGCGCAGTTCGATCGCCGCGGGAACGCGCCTATTTTAAATGATTCACGCCCCCTACTCGCGTAGATGGATTGCGACGGGAGAAATACACTACGCCGCCGTCGTTTACTGCACAAAATCTACCTGGATTCCACGTAGAGCCAGGTAAAAAACGGCGGCGTAGTGTATTTCTGATACGCTACGATAATCTAATTGTATCTGAATCTGGGCCAATGTTTTTTTCAACCCGATCATTAAGCAGCCGTTGCCTACACACGATCGTGAAAAAGAAATGCTCTAGCAAAGCGCGGTGACGTACAACGGCACTATAAAGGGGAATTTCCATTCGGATGGCGCCACCCCCTGGGCCGCTTTAGCTGATTTTGTGTCAGTAAAAAACGATTTGCGATTTTCTGTCTGTTACAGCGTAATGAATGTGCTTACTCCGTTACGAACACTAGTTTTACCAGAACGAGCGCTCCCGTCTCATAACTTGCTTCTGAGCATGCGCGGGTTTTTCAAATCGAAGCCCACACAAGACCATTTTTTACGACGAAAAAAAACGACAACGTGAAAAATTAGAGCATGTTTGAAATTTTTAATGCCCATTTTTTACATCGTGAAAAATGCTCCGGAGCCCCCACACGATTGTTTTTATTGACCAATTTAAAAAATGGCCTTTTTTATTACGTCACGAAAAACGGTACGCGGCATAAGAGTACATTGCTGTTCTCACCTGAACTGCTTTATTATCTTCTTAAAAAAAAAATGTATATATATATATATATATATATATATATATATATAATATATTTTTATTATTTATTTTTTATTATGGTTTAGTATATATTTATTAATAAGTTATATTATTTATTTATGTTTTAATAAATCTCAATCATCATCATAATATTTAATTTATATTTAATTTATATATGTCAAAATAATATAATAAAAAAAAAATATATATATATAAAACGTATTGATAAATATATACTAAACTACCGTATTTATCGGCGTATAACGCGCACATTTTTCCCCTGAAAATCATTGTGGGTGCGCGTTATACGCCGATCCCCAAATCCCGCCCTGTGTTTGAACCACTCCGCCGACATATACCAAGCGCAGTACACTCGGATAATCTCGACCAGGCTCGGCTCCTTTCGCGGTCACATCCTGTGCGTCCTGTACGTCCTTTACACGAGCGTGCCCGAGTGTACTGCGCTCGGTATATGTCGGCAAAGTGGTTCAAACACAGAGCGGAAAGTGGGGATTGGCTGAAAAACACAGCGGGGAGGACACAGCGATGGCCGCAGAAGGACGCCGGACTGGACAAGGCTGCCGATGGATGCCGGGCAAGACGAGGGGCATCCAAACTGTATTTTTTATTTATTTTTGTTTAAAAGCGCTATACGCCAGGGCGCATTATAAGAAGATAAATACGGAATTGTATATATTAATATGTTTTATAATGTATTTTTATATATATTATTTGGAAATATCTAAATGAAAAATTATTATGATGATTGAGATCATTTTTATTATCAAATATGTATGCATGTGTAATGTACATAATAAAACATATTGATAAATATATGCTAGATTATAATGAATTTTTTTTTATATGTATTAATATGTTTTATTATGTATTTGTATTTATATATATATATACACACACACACACACACACATATGTTTGATAACGCAAATGATCTTAATCATCATCATAGTATTTCATTCATATATTTCCAAATAATATAATAAATATATATATATATAAAAAATATAAATAAATAATAAAACATATATATATAGATCTATCTGTGTATGTATATAAAATAATCTCCAGTTCTATGCCTGGTTATACATGTTGTTGCGTTGTACCCATAGATGAGCACATGAGGTCATTTTGTTGTCTAGATATTGTAACTAGTGTTGAGCAGAATATGCCATATTCGATTTCGCGATATATCTCGAATATATAGTCGAATATTCGTGATATTTTTTGGAAATGAAATGATTGCGAATTGCGAATTGCGAATATTCAAGAAATGCGGAAGGAGCACTCTGATTGGCTCAGAATATTTGTGATATTTTATAATACAAAATAATTGCGAATATTCGAGAAATGCGGAATGGAGCACTCTGATTGGCTCAGAATATTCGTGATATATTACAATACAAAATAATTGCGAATATTCGAGAAATGCGGAATGGAGCACTCTGATTGGCTCAGAATATTCGTGATATTTTATAATACAAAATAATTGCGAATATTCGAGAAATGCGGAATGGAGCACTCTGATTGGCTCAGAATATTCGTGATATATTACAATACAAAATAATTGCGAATATTCGGCAAATGCGGAAGGAGCACTCTGATTGGCTCAGAATATTCGTGATATATTACAATACAAAATAATTGCGAATATTCGAGAAATGCGGAATGGAGCACTCTGATTGGCTCAGAATATTCTTGATATTTTATCGTAATTTCGCAAAAATGCGAATGAGAAATTTATTGCGGAATTTCGACAGTAACACTCTGAAATCGAATATATGTGTTATTTTAGCTAAAAACAATATTGCGAATTTCTCGAAAATAATCGCGCGATATCGCTATTGCCGAATAATCGCATTGCGATTTTTCGGCAATATAAATTGATCGCTGCAGCTACTCGGCCCAAGGTCTCTAATCATACCAGCAATGCTTTTAGACGTCGATGGGGATCTATAGGATGTGATCTGTTCTAAAAAAATTTTTTTAAAAATACGAATATTCGAAATAGCGAATATTCACCGCGAAATTCGGAATATATTGCGAATACTCGAATATGCCATATTCGAGCCGAATATTCGCAATACGAATATTCGTGAGCAACACTAATTGTAATGTAGAATAATTTTATGTATTTTTTTTTTTTTTTTGGGGGAGGGAAGTAGGGTTAGGGTGGGCTCTTCACCTGTCTCTGTGAGAGAGAGAAAAGGGGAAGGGAAGGGGGAATAAGAGGGGTTAGAGTGGAAAGACGTATTAAAATAGGAAGGGGAAATGGTCAGGGATAATGTATGTTTTTGATAGGATGAATGTATATATTTTTCTTTTGGTACTTGTCCTGCCTCTATACCTATTTATACTGTGGAAAGAAAAACAAATTAATATAAAATTGCAAAAAAAGAAAAAAAGAAGAAGAAGAATAATGGATGTTGTTGTGTTTTTTACAGCGCTCAAGTACCAGCCTACAAACGTCCGTTACTTGTGGGAACGATCGAGCCTCTATGAGCAGGTGGGAGAACACAAACTGGCCATGGATGGATACCGCCGGATCTTGAATCTTTTGTCTCCGTCTGATGGAGAACGCTTCATGCAGCTGGCAAGAGACATGGCAAAGTACGTCATTGTTACCGGTTTCTCTTAAAAGCAGAACTTCACGGATGATATATTTTGCATAGTTACATTGGGCCAGCTTGGCACGGTGTATATGTGATACCTGATCACCCTCTGCGTGACGTGTAGGACCGAGCTACTGCATTGATGGCCGTGGTCCTGGTCATGCCGTGCAACTTCCCTTTTGCAGTCAGCGAACTCCTTGCATTTTTCTCAGTGAACGCAAGGGGTCTTCTGATTGGACAAGGTGGAGAGGAGGCGTAGTGATGTCATGATCTTCACCTCATCCAAGTTAGAGAGAGCTTTGAATTTTTCCAGGCTATGAACATTGAAGCATATGCAAATCCTTGACGGACTGTACATTTTAAAACAAGCTTTCATTGCTCTCTGTAGCTACAAGCGCTATGGAGCAAATAATCCTTAAATTTCGATTTTTGGTTTATTATCTGAACAGCTTAACTTGCCTTCTCCCCCTCCCAGCAGTGACTTAGCAGCCTCCCACTCTTCTAATTAGTAATACAGCCATTCCTCCAGAGGTGTCTGGGGGGGGGGGGGGGGTTGATCTCCCATGTGGTGGCGCCTGCATAGTACTGGGACCAACAATGCCACTTGCCAAAGCCAGCAGCATTACACCAATTACAGTGAGGGGGAAAGTATTTGCCCCCCTGCTGATTTTGTACGTTTGCCCCGCTGACAGAGAAATGATCAGTCTATAATTTTATTGGTCGGTTTGCTTTACCAGTGAGAGACAGAATAACCACAAAAAGATCCAGAAAAACACATTTCAAAAAAAGTTTTATAAATTGATTTGCATTTTAATGAGTGAAATAAGGTGAAAAAACCCTTGTTGGCAATCACAGAGGCAGGGGTGGACTGACCATTGATTTACTCGGGCACTGCCCGAGGGCCCCGTGCCACTAGGGGGCCCCATCAGGGTTGCCAGCATTAGTAAAACCAGGGACAGTATGTAAAAATCTGTGTTATTTTTTATATCTGTCCCTGATATGTCCGAAAATTACATGCTTTTGATGTGAAAATCCAGAGATTTTAGCTGCCCAGCCTCTGCACTGCCTCCTGGCGTGGTGGCTATCTGTAAGCCCGGGGGCCCCATAATCTTCTATTGCCCGGGGGCCCCATGAGTTGTCAGTCCGCCCCTGCACAGAGGTCAGACGTTTCTTGGAGTTGGCCCCTTAGCAGAAAATCTCCCGCGACCCGTTCCAAAGCTCTGTGACCGCGGGACCCGATCGCCGCCAGTGTCCCGCGATCGGTCACAGGAGCTGAAGAACGGGAAGAGGTGAGTGTAAACACACCTTCCCCCTTCTTCTCTGTAGCAGTGTCACTCATTGTCTGTTCCCTGATATAGGGAAAGACGATCAATGACGTCACACGTCCAGCCCCGCCCCCTACAGTTAGAAACACACATGAGGTCACACTTAACCCCTACAGCGCCTCCTAGTGGTTAACTCCTTCACTCCATTTTCATCAGTGCATTTTTATAGCACTTTTCGCTGTGAAAATGACGATGGTCCCAAAAATGTGTCAAAAGTGTCTCCGATGTGTCCGCCATATTGTCGCAGTTACGAAAAAAAATCGCTGATCGCCGCCATTAGTAGTAAAAATTTTTTTTTTAAATAAAAATGCCATAAAACTATCCCCTATTTTGTAAACACTATGGGCCGGATCCACAAAGCATTACGGTGGCGTATCTTCATATACGCCGCCATAATTTCAAATTTGCGCCAGCATATCTTTGTTTTGTATCCACAAAACAAGATACGCCGGAATTACGCTAAAATACAACTGGCGTAAGTCTATTACGCCGTCGTATCTTAGTTGCATATTTAGGCTGGACGCTAGGGGCGCTTCCGTAGATGTTCAGCGTAAAATATGCAAATGAGATAGATACGCCGATCCATGAACGTACGTACGCCCGGCGCATTCTTTTTACGTCGTTTGCGTAAGCGTAAGTCCGGCCTAAAGTTACGAGTTAAGAATAGGGCTTTGCGTAAGTTACGTTCACGTCGAAAGCATTGACAATTTGCGACGGGATACCTCCACGGACGACGCATGCGCAGTAAAAAAAAAACGTCATTTACGTCGGGTCACAAATAATTTAAATAAAACACGTCCACCTCTTCCCCATTTGAATTAGACGTGCGTATGCCGGCCCATTTACGCTACGCCGCCGTAACTTAGAACGCAAGTGCTTTGTGACTATGGCACTTGCCATTCTGACTTATGGCGGTGTAGCGTAAATGATATACGCTACGCCCGGCAGAGAGTTACGCCGGGCTTCGTGGATCTGGCCCTATAAATTTATAAATTTTGCGCATACTGATCGATAAACGCTTATTGCGATATATATATATATTTTTTTTTACCAAAAATATGTAGAATAATACGTATCGGCCTAAAAAACGTTTTTTTATATCTTTTTTGGGGGATATTTATTATAGCAAAAAGTAAAAAATATTGCATCTTTTTTAAATTGTCGCTCTATTTTTGTTTATAGCGCAAAAAAAAATGTTTGGGAGCCACGTCGCACGACCGCGCAATTGTCAGTTAAAGCGACGCAGTGCCGAATCACAAAAAGGGGCAAGGTCCTTTACCTGCATAATGGTCCGTGGGGCTTAACCGGTAAAAATGCGAATCAATTTATAACTTTTTTTTTTTAAATGCATTTTTCTGGATATTTTTGTTGTTAATCTCTCACTGTTATAATAAATCGACCCCAAAAAATTATAGACTGTATGGCCAGGATTCACAGACATCGGCGCACATTTATGCCATTGTCGCGTATCTCTTTTACGCTACGCCGGCACAGAGCGGAGAGGCAAGCATGAAATTCACAAAGCAAATGCTCCCAACTCTGCGCCGGCGTAGCGTATATTTCGTAGGCGTAAGTGGAAGTGGACGTGATCCATGCTAATGAAGCGTGACCCCATGCAAATGATGGACCGGGCGCCAGACAAGTACTTAAAATGAACTGCGCATGCGTCGAGACATGGACGTATCCCCTTGCACATGTGCACAACCACGTCAGAACATCTGCCTAAGATACGCCGGATCACTGTGTACGCCGCGAACGTAACCTACGCCCAGCCAGACCCACCGCGGCCCATATTCACAGACGCCCAACGTACAATACGTAGGCTTGTGTTCCCTGGTCCATACCTTTGCATGGGTTGCGCCTCATCTATGGGGAATAACTTTACGCCGAACGTAAAACTTACGCAAACCGCGTATATATCATGCGCCGGGCGCAAGTACGTTCGTGAATCGGCGTATCTCCCTCATTTGCATATTTGAATAGAAAGTCAATGGGGGCGCCACATGCGTCCAGACAATATTTCCGCCCACGCCGGCGTAAGTAAGATACGTCGGGTAGGATGGCCTATTTTTAGGGATATCTTGGGTTGTGACTGTGGCGCACACATACGCCGGGCGCATATTTATGCTACGCCGAGAAAAGGTGAGTTACGTCGGCGTAAGTGCTTTGTGAATCCGGGCCGTGGTATTTATGTATTGATCAGATTAGGTTGATCAGCTTTTGGCGCATCATTTTCCCCGCAGGAGTTATTATGAAACGAACGACGTCGCCTCGGCCATCGTCATCATCGAAGAAGCTTTTTCCAAACACCAGAATCTGGTTGCAATAGAAGATGTGAATATCGCGGCGGAGCTCTACATCTCCAACAACCAGTATGACAAAGCCCTGGAGGTGAGTCCGCTACCACGTGTACCCTCTTCCTGCCCAGACCCAGCATCCCTGTACCCACTTCAATACCGGGCACTTCCAGCACTCTCACTCTTTGAATGACAATTGCGCGGTCATACTTCACTGTACCCAAATGAAATTTTTATCTTTTTTTCCCCACAAATAGAGCTTTCTTTTGGTGGTATTTAAAGCGGATCTCCCATGCAATTACGTTTTTTGAAAAAAATTTTGTCTAGTTACAAAGCTAATTGCAGGGCTTAACTACTTGCCGACCGCCCGCCGTCATATTACTGCGCGACGGTGGCACTGTTTGGCGAGAGCCCATAGCTCTACGTCCTCTCTTTTGCGGCCACTAGGGGGCGCGCCCCCCGCACGCCCCTGAGTCCCGCGCGCGTGCCCGGCGGGTACGATTGCCGCCGGGCACGCGCGATTGCTCGTTACAGAGCGAGGAACGGGAGGTATGTGTGTAAACACATACCTCTCGTCCTGTCAGCGGAGGAAACGCTGATCTCCTGTTTATACAATGTATGAACAGAGGATCAGTGATTTCCCCTAGTGAGACCACCCCCCCCTACAGTTAGAACACACCCAGGACCACACTTAACCCCTTCCCTGCCCCCTAGTGTTAACCCCTTCACTGCCAATGGCATTTTTATAGTAATACAATGCATTTTTATAGCACTGATCGCTATAAAAATGCCAATGGCCCCAAAAATGTGTCAAAAGTGTCCGATGTGTCCGCCATAATGTCGCAGTACCGAAAAAAAAAACGCTGATCGCCGCCATTACTAGTAAAAAAAAAATATTAATAAAAATGCCATAAAACTACCCCCTTTTTTGTAAACGCTATACATTTTGCGCTAACCAATCAATAAACGCTAATTGCGTTTTTTTTTTTTTTTTTTACGAAAAATATGTAGAAGAATACGTATCGGCCTAAACTGAGGAAAAAAAAATGATTTTTTTTTATATCTTTTTGGGGGATATTTATTATAGCAAAATGTAAAAAATATTGAATTTTTTTCAAAATTGTCGCTCTATTTTTGTTTATAGCGCAAAAAATAAAAACCGCAGAGGCGATCAAATACCACCAAAAGAAAGCTCTATTTGTGGGGGAAAAAGGACGCCAATTTTGTTTGGGAGCCACGTCGCACGACCGCGCAATTGTCAGTTAAAGCGACGCAGTGCCGAATCGCAAAAAGTGCTCTGGTCATTGACCAGCAATATGGTCCGGGGGTTAAGTGTTTTTTTTGTCTAGTTACAAAGCTAATTTGCAGGGCTTAAATTCTCTCCGCTCTAACGCCCGCTCCGCTCTCTTTGTGTGCTGAAGAAAAACGTATATTCCTTCCGTTGCCATTTGTAGTGTGGGCATTACATACGGGCAGGGACTTCCTGGTTGCGGTGATGCTGTGCTCCCAGCATCCGCCGCTCGATCTCGCGCATGCGCACACGCAGCGCGGACCATGGGCGTCGGCGTCTGTGTTGCTATGGCAGGCGTGGTTCGTCCTGGTCCCCGAAATCACGGGCCAGAATCTAGGCCAGAATAGGACAACAAGGGAGGGACAGGAAATAGGAATAATCCGAGGAAAACCCGAAGGCTCCAGACCGGAAGGCAAACGAAGAACTCAGGTAATGTACATATTTATTAAACTTAAATATCCATTTCGGTATTGATTTTTAGCATTAGAAATATTACAAATGACTTAAAAATCGGGTGGAGCTCCGCTTTAATAACCTTTTATTTTTTGTTTACATTTTTTTAAAAGACTGAATTAACCACTTAAGGACCGCCTACTACACATATACGTCGGCAGAATGGCACGGCTGGGCACATCCACGTATATATATACGTTGGTTTCTAGTACCCAGCCGTGGGTCACGGGCGCGCACCCGCGGCGCGCACCCTTGACCCGGTCCGAAGCTCCGGGACCGCGGGACTCGTGGACCCGATCGCCGCTGGAGTGCGGCGATCGGTCCCCGGAGCTGAAGAACGGGGAGAGCCGTGTGTAAACACACCTTCCCCGTGCTTCACTGTGGCCGCAGCATCGATCACATCATCCCTGTAATAGGGGGACGTGATCGATGACATCACACCTACAGCCACACCCCCCTACAGTTGTAAACAGACACAGGGAACACACATATCCTACAGCGCCCCCTTGTGGATAACTCCCAAACTGCAACTGTCATTTCCACAGTAAACAATGCAATTTAAATGCATTTTTTGCTGTGAAAATGACAATGGTCCCAAAAATGTGTCAAAATTGTCCAAAGTGTCCGCCATAATGTTGCAGTCACGAAAAAAATCGCTGATCGCCGCTATTAGTAGTAAAAAAAAAAAAAATTAACAAAAATGCAATAAAACTATCCCTTATTTTGTAAACGCTATAAATTTTGCGAAAACCAACCGATAAACGCTTATTGCGATTTTTTTTTTTTTTACCAAAAATAGGTAGAAGAATACGTATCGGCCTAAACTGAGGAAAAATATATATATATATATATATTTTGGGGGATATTTATTATAGCAAAAATTTGACGCTCTATTTTTGTTTATAGCGCAAAAAATAAAAACCGCAGAGGTGATCAAATACCACCAAAAGAAAGCTCTATTTGTGGGGAAAAAAGGACCGATTTTGTTTGGGAGCCACTTCGCACGACCGCGCAATTGTCAGTTAAAACGACGCAGTGCCGAATCGCAAAAAGGGGCAAGGTCCTTTAGCAGCATTTTGGTCCGGGTCTTAAGTGGTTAAAAAAAGAAAAAACACACAAAACGGTTTTATATTTTGTTATAAAACTTTACAAACAGGTAATTTAATTTCCTCCTTCATTGATGTAAGCTAAGGAGGCTGCACTGATGGGCGGCATGATGGGCACTGATGGGCGGCATGATGGGCACTGATGGGCGGCATGATGGGCGCTAGTGGGCACTGATAGGCGGCGCTGGTGGGCACTGATGGGCGGCGCTGGTGGGCACTGATGGGTGGCTCTTGTGGGCACTGATGGGTGGCGCTGGTGGGCACTAATAGGCGGCGCTGGTGGGCAATGATAGGTGGCGCTGGTGGCCACTGATGGGTGGCACCGGTGGGCACTGAGAATTTACACTATTAGGTGGCGCTGGTATCTGGCACTGGGCGGCACTGGTGGGCAATGATAGGCGGCACTGGTGGGCACTGAGAGGTGATACTGATGGGTTGCACTGGTGGGCACTGAGAATTGACACTCCTATGTGGCACTGATAGCTGGCAGTGATGGGCACTGATGGGTGGCAGTGATGGGCATTGATCAGCACTGCTAGGTGTCACTGATTGCCACCACTGAGATTAAATTGCACACAGGTGGACTCTATTAGGTGACTTCTGAAGGCAGTTGGTTCCACTAGATTTAGGAGTATCAGAGTAAAGGGGGCTGTTTGGGGGTTCCGAGTCATTTTCGAGCAAAAAAAATAAAAAATCTGAATTTTACATGTAGGAGAGAAGTGGCAGGATAGGCCCGGTATGGAAGTGGTTAAAAAGCTTTTCATATCGGATGTCTGATTTTATTCGGTCCTTTTTTTTTTAGTTTTCTTAGGAAGTTTAGTAGAAGGTCGGCTGGGTTGTTATTTACCTTTTCGGAGATGATAATATACATCACATCCCTACTTTCCATATTATTTTCATATCGGATTCAGTTCCATGGCCCGCGCCTTTTTATATTTTTGCTGCTGATTTGAATGCAGATAAAAGGGGAAAAAATGGGCCTTAACATGTTACGCCCCTTGGCAACATGATCAGGAGAACCGCGATAGAGATAAGACTCAGAGAATGTCCAATACTGACCCCTCTGTGACATGGAGGTCCAGCGTACATTCATTACACCGACACACTTCATGGTTCAAGTATTTATTGCAAGAAGTGGACTACGTGTTGTGACATGTACAACTGAATAGTCATTAACCTTTTTTTGCTGGCAGTTCTTTCTTTCCTCCTCCTCCTCCTCCTTTTCCTCTTTCTTTCTTTCTTTCTTTCTTTCTTTCTTTCTTTCTTTCTTTCTTTCTTTCTTTCTTCTCCTCCTTCAACAGCGACCTACCTGTACGACACTGGCCTCAGGTACGGGGTGTGCGTGACTCCCAGAGCAGAAGTTTGAGCTCAGGGGTGCGCTATGTGCAGAGAGATCAGAACTCAGGAGTGCGCTATGTGCAGAGTGTAGAGAGATGGGTACTCAGGGGTGCGCTATGTACAGAGTGCGTCGCTCAGGGGTGCATTATGTACTGAGTGTAGAGAGATCGGTACTCAGGGGTGCGTCGCTCAGGGGTGCGCTATGTACAGAGTGCGGTGCTCAGGGGTGCACTATGTACAGAGTGTAGAGAGATCAGTACTCAGGGGTGCACTATGTACAGAGTGTAGAGAGATCGGTACTCAGGGGTGCGCTATGTACAGAGTGCGGCGCTCAGGGGTGCACTATGTACAGAGTGTAGAGAGATCAGTACTCAGGGGTGCACTATGTACAGAGTGTAGAGAGATCGGTACTCGGGTGGGCAATGTACAGAGTGCGGCGCTCAGGGGTGCACTATGTACAGAGTGTAGAGAGATCAGTACTCAGGGGTGCACTATGTACAGAGTGTAGAGAGATCGGTACTCGGGTGCGCAATGTACAGAGTGCGGCGCTCAGGGGTGCACTATGTACAGAGTGTAGAGAGATCAGTACTCAGGGGTGCACTATGTACAGAGTGTAGAGAGATCAGTACTCAGGGGTGCACTATGTACAGAGTGTAGAGAGATCAGTACTCGGGTGCACTATGTACAGAGTGTAGAGAGATCGGTACTCAGGGGTGCGCTATGTACAGAGTGCGGCGCTCAGGGGTGCACTATGTACAGAGTGTAGAGAGATCGGCACTCAGGGGTGCGCTATGTACAGAGTGCGGTGCTCAGGGGTGCGCTATGTACAAAGTGTGGAGAGATCGGTACTCAGGGGTGCGCTATGTACAGAGTGCGGCGCTCAGGGGTGCACTATGTACAGAGTGTAGAGAGATCAGTACTCAGGGGTGCGCTATGTACAGAGTGTAGAGAGATCAGTACTCAGGGGTGCACTATGTACAGAGTGTAGAGAGATCGGTTACTCAGGGGTGCGCTATGTACAGAGTGCGGTGCTCAGGGGTGCACTATGTACATAGTGTAGAGAGATCAGAACTCAGGGGTGCGTTATGTACAGAGTGCGGAGCTCAGGGGTGCGCTATGTACAGAGTGCAGAGAGATCAGAACTTAGGGGTGCGCTATGTACAGATTGCAGATTTCAGAGGTACACTACATAAAGAGTGCAGAGCTCAGTGGTGCACTATGTACATAGTGTAGAGAGATCAGAACTCAGGGGTGCGTTATGTACAGAGTGCGGTGCTCAGGGGTGCGCTATGTACAGAGTGCAGAGAGATCAGAACTTAGGGGTGCGCTATGTACAGATTGCAGATTTCAGAGGTACACTACATAAAGAGTGCAGAGCTCAGGGGTGCACTAATGCTTTGATGCATAATTGGATACCTCCTCAGCGTAGTGGGAGTGGTCAGCCTCACAGATGATGGTTGCGGTGATGGGGGCAGTTATAAGCATCAATAGCTTTCCATAAACGTCTTTTAGACCCCTGATATCTCACCTGCCCTCCTCCATTGAAACAAATAATAGAGCACAGATTGTGCTTCATTAGCTTCTTCTTGTCACTTCCGGGTTCTTATTGGGTAAGGGAGATCGGCGAATGGGTGTTCACTGATCTCCCTTCCCTCTACCCGGTGGCACCAGCCATGCTAGTCGTGGGTCCACTGACCGGAACACAGAGCCCAGCCAACATGTTGGGGGAGAACTCAATTTTTTGGGGTATGAAATCGTTTCTTTGTATCATCGCCTTATGATGAGGGGTAGTAGCCCCTAAAGTGTGAATCCCGGGATCGCTTTTCAGTATGACTATAAAATTAGAAATCCTCCCCGGGACACCCGGCGTGGACTCGCTGCTCTTTGAATTGTCATAAAAGAAGCCCAGTAATTACATTGTGCTGGAAAAATCCATGGCGTGCGTTTTATTTATAGTGTAACATTTCCAAACCTGTTGTGCTGCGTTTTTTTTTTTTGTGGTTTTATATCATTCATTCATTTCTCCCAAAGGTCATAACACAGTTTTCCGGAATAACTATGAACAAGAAAGAGACCGCAAGCCCCGAGGACAGTTCAGGTAGTTATTGGATGCACTGTTCATAGGAGACTATAATAGTTTTTATTTTACCTTTTTATTTATTATTTATATTTTATATGTATATTATATTTTATATTTATTTATTATAAGTTCTTGCATTTTTTTATTTAATATTTATATTTTATATTTATTTATTATAAGTTTTTGTATTATATTTTATTTTATATTTATATTATTTATTTTGTATAATAAGTTTTATAATAAGTTCTTAATTTTTTTTGGTTTAATATTTATATTATATTTTATATTTATTTTTTTATAAGTTCTTGTATTTTTTTATTTAATATTTATATTTTATGTAAAAAAAGTACTCATACGTTAAACAATGTGACTAATCAGTCCATTCAGAAAACAAAAGTACCAACAGCGCTGTGTTATATTTTATATTATATTTATTTTTTATAAGTTCTTACATTTTTAATATTTATATTTTATATTATATTTATATTATATATTTATTTTTTATACGTTCTTGCGTTTTTTTTTTATCTAATATTTATATTTTATATTATATTTATTTTTATAAGTTTTTATGTTTTTAATATTTAAATAATATTTTATATTTATTTATTATAAGTTCTTGCATTATATTTTATTTAATATTTATATTTATATTATTATTTTTTTATAATAAGTTATTTTGTTTAATATTTATATTATATTTATTTTTTATAAGTACTTGTATTTTTTTAATTTAATATTTATATTATATTTATTTTTTATAAGTTCTTACATTTTTTTTGTTTTTAATATTTATATATTTTATATTTATATTTTTGTTCTATATACTTGCCCTTTTATATTATTTTATATTTATATTATATATTTATTTTGTATAAGTTCTTGCATTTTTTTTCTATTATTTAGATTTTTTTATAAGTTCTTACCTTTTTTTTTTTTTTATAATATTTTACATTATATTTATTTTTTATACATTACTAGTAAAGTCTGCTAAATACACCCGGTCCTTCCAAAAAAAAAAGTTTGTCTTACAGTTCTTTTTTTGTTTTTGTTTTATGAAAGCAGCCACACCCCGCATAAACAAGCCTGACTCTTGCCAGCATGCTGTAGAGCAGGATCCTTGCTCTGTATGTGGAAGCAGTGGTCCATCTTCATAGCCCCCCCCCCAATTGAGTCAGAACTAGAGCTCTCCTATCAGTTGAAAGCATGAGCTTTGTTGATTGCAGACCATAAGGTTCCCGGAGCTCTGCAGAGAGATCGCTGCTTCCACACAGAAAGCAAGGGTCCTTCTCTACACTATGATGGCAGGAAACAAGATTTTCTACAACACCTGATTTAGAATGAAAGTTCAGCTGGACTTTGAAACTGTTATACTGTATGTCTGTTTTTTTCAGGGGTCTGCAAACTTTTCAAACAAAGGGCCAGTCTACTGTCCTTCAGACTTTAGGGGGGCCGGATTGTGGGCAGCGGGGGTAGAAAATGTCCTTGGCCCAGAATCAGAATAAATATATCCTCAGGGTTAGTGGTCAACATAGTGCCCCATTTTTGGTATAAGTAGGAGAAGAGTAGTGCCCTCTTGTTGGTATTAGGAGGAGTGGTGCCCCATTATTGGTATTGGTAGGAGTCTTATTGGTATTAGGAGGAGTAGTGCCCTCTTATTGGTAGTAGTAGAATGAGTCGTATTGGTATTAGTAGGAGGAGTCTTATTGGTAGGAGGAGTCTTATTAGTAGGAGGAGTCGTATTGGTATTAGTAGGAGGAGTCATATTGATAGGAGGAGTCATATTGGTATTAGTAGAAGGAGTCTTATTGGTATTAGTAGGAGGAGTCTTATTGGTATTAGTAGGAGGAGTCTTATTGGTATTAGTAGGAGGCGTCGTATTGGTATTAGTAGGAGGAGTCTTATTGGTATTAGTAGGAGGAGTCTTATTGGTATTAGTAGGAGGAGTCTTATTGGTATTAGTAGGAGAAGTCTTATTGGTATTAGTAGGAGGCGTCGTATTGGTATTAGTAGGAGGAGTCTTATTGGTAGGAGGAGTTGTATTGGTATTAGTAGGAGGAGTTGTATAGGTATTAGTAGGAGGAGTCATATTGGTATTAGTAGGAGGAGTCTTATTGGTATTAGTAGGAGGAGTCGTATTAGTAGGAAGAGTCGTATTGGTATTAGTAGGAGAAGTCTTATTGGTAGGAGGAGTCTTATTGTTATTAGTAGGAGGAGTTGTATTGGTATTAGTAGGAGGAGTCATATTGGTAGGAGGAGTCTTATTGGTATTAGTACGAGGAGTTGTATTGGTATTAGTAGGAGGAGTCGTATTGGTATTAGTAGGAGTCGTTGTATTGGTATTAGTAGGAGGAGTCGTATTGATAGGAGGAGTCGTATTGGTATTGGTAAAAGTTGTCGTATTGGTAGGAGGAGTCGTATTGGTAGGAGGAGTCGTATTGGTATTGGTAAAAGTTGTCGTATTGGTAGGAGGAGTCGTATTGGTAGGAGGAGTCGTATTGGTATTGGTAAAAGTCATCGTATTGGTAGGAGGAGTCGTATTGGTATTGGTAAAAGTCGTCGTATTGGTAGGAGGAGTCGTATTGGTAGGAGGAGTCTTATTGGTATTAGTAGGAGGAGAATTATTGGTATTAGTAGGAGGAGTCGTATTGGTATTAGTAGGAATCGTCGTATTGGTATTAGTAGGAGGAGTCTTATTGGTAGGAGGAGTCTTATTGGTATTAGTAGGAGGAGTCGTATTGGTATTAGTAGGAAGAGTCGTATTCGTATTGGTAGGAGGAGTCGTATTGGTAGGAGGAGGAGGAGTCGTATTGGTAGGAGGAGTCGTATTGGTAGGAGGAGTCGTATTGGTAGGAGGAGTCGTATTGGTATTAGTAGGAAGAGTCGTATTGGAATTAGTAGGAGGAGTCTTATTGGTATTAGTAGGAGGAGTCTTATTGGTATTAGTAGGAGGAGTCGTATTGGTATTAGTAGGAGGAGTCGTATTGATAGGAGGAGTCGTATTGGTATTGGTAAAAGTCGTCGTATTGGTAGGAGGAGTCGTATTGGTATTGGTAGGAGGAGTCTTATTGGTATTGGTAGGAAGAGTCGTATTGGAATTAGTAGGAGGAGTCTTATTAGTAGGAGGAGTCTTATTGGTATTTGTAGGAGGAGTCTTATTGGTATTAGTAGGAGGAGTCGTATTGGAATTAGTAGGAGGAGTCTTATTGGTATTAGTAGGAGGAGTCTTATTGGTATTAGTAGGAGGAGTCGTATTGGTATTAGTAGGAGGAGTCGTATTGATAGGAGGAGTCGTATTGGTATTGGTAAAAGTCGTCGTATTGGTAGGAGGAGTCGTATTGGTATTGGTAGGAGGAGTCTTATTGGTATTGGTAGGAAGAGTCGTATTGGTATTGGTAGGAAGAGTCGTATTGGAATTAGTAGGAGGAGTCTTATTAGTAGGAGGAGTCTTATTGGTATTAGTAGGAGGAGTCTTATTGGTATTAGTAGGAGGAGTCTTATTGGTATTAGTAGGAGGAGTCGTATTGGTATTAGTAGGAGGAGTCGTATTGATAGGAGGAGTTGTATTGGTATTGGTAAAAGTTGTCGTATTGGTATTGGTAGGAGGAGTCGTATTGGTAGGTGGAGTCTTATTGGTATTGGTAGGAGGAGTCTTATTGGTATTAGTAGGAGGAGTCGTATTGATAGGAGGAGTCGTATTGGTAAAAGTCGTCGTATTGGTAAAAGTCGTCGTATTGGTAGGAGGAGTCGTATTGGTAGGTGGAGTCTTATTGGTATTGGTAGGAGGAGTAGTGCCCCATTATTGGTATCAGCGGGAGAAATGGTGCCCTGTTGCTGGTGTCAGTGGGAGGAATAGTTCCTCATATCATTGGGAGGAATAGTGCCCCAAGGGCCGGATAAAGGCTAGCAAAGGGCCACACCTGGCCCTCGGGCCGCAGTTTGGAGACCCCTGGATTAGATAAATGTAATTTTTTCAACACGAATAATCTTGTATTTTTTAATTCATTTTTTTCACTTTTTTAGAATCTGTGATCTGCCGTGTTCCGGAAGGCGTCCCGATTGATATCACGGTGAAGATGATGCTTTGTCTGATTCACCTGAATATCCTGGAACCCGTCGGCGTGAGTCACATGACTTTATATCATTATATATATAACTTGGTTTGAGAGCGTTTTGCAAGACAAGCAAAATGTTGTAATAAATTTTGCCTTGATATACAAGCGATGTCTTGATATAAGAGTAGCGTCATGTCACAACTGAGTAGAGAAGAGAGGAGCCTCTAAGTGTAGCAATGTGGTTACATGTCATGAAGGGACAACATTTAGAAACGTATTGCTACACTTAGAGGCCCCTCTCTTCTCTTTTTATACCCTGTAAAAAAAAAAAATGCTTTGATATACAAGTGCTTTGGATTACAAGCATGTTTCTGGAACGAATTACGCTCGCAATCCGAGGTTTTACTGTATATTCTATATAAGGCGTACCGGGTATGTCCTTATTATTTAGATTACGTTTTTTTGCTATTTGCAGGCTTCATTTATACAGAAGGCCCTATTGCACTCCTGAGACACAGATTGAGACCCGGCTGTTGTCAGTTCCACCAAAAAATAGAGCTTCAGTAAAGCCCCGGGCGTATTGGGTATGCTCTAAGTAGTTGGATTACGTTACGCCGTAACTGTGCGTCTTGCTGTAGTGAAGGCGTTAATTGATTTAGGAATAAAGCCTGCAACCACAGTTTGCAGGCTTCGTTTTTACAGGAGGCCCATTGCACTCCGGAAACCCCGATCAAAACACAGCTGTTGTCAATTTCACCAAAAAAATGCCTCAGTAGAGCCCCGGGCGTACCAGGTATGCCCATATTATGTAGATTACACTTCTTTGGTGTTTTCAGGCTTCATTTATACAGAAGGCCCTATTGCACTCCTGAGGCTCAGATCAAAACGCAGCTGTTGTCAATTTTTACCAGCGTCTCAGTAGAGCCCGGGGCGTACCAGGTATGCCCTTATTATGTAGAATACACATTTTCACTGTTTGCAGGCTTCATTTATACAGAAGGCCCTATTGCACTCCTGAGACACAGATTGAGACCCGGCTGTTGTCAATTTCACAGAAAAGGGGCTTTAGTGAAGCCCTGGGCGTACCAGGTATGCCCTAAGTATTTGGATTACGTTACGACGCAACTGTGCGTCTTGCTGTCGTAAAGGCGTTGCCATATTTTGGGAATAAAGCCTGCAACCACAGTTTGCAGGCTTCATTTATACAGGAGGCCCATTGCACTCCTGAGGCTCAGATCTAAACGCAGCCGTTGTCAATTTCAACAGAGCCTCAGTAGAGCCCCGGGGCGTACCAGGTATGCCCATATTATGTAGATTACACTTTTTCGGTGCTTCATTTATACAGAAGGCCCTATTGCACTCCTGAGGCACAGCTCAAGACCCAGCTGTTGTCAATTTCACAGAAAAAAAAAAGAGCTTCATTGATTGGATTACATTGCGCCGCAAATGTGCGTCTTGCTGTTGTAAAGGCGTTCACTGATTTAGGAATAAAGCCTGCAACCACAGTTTGCAGGCTTCATTTATACGGGAGGCCCATTGCACTCCTAAAACACAGATTGAGACCCGGCTGTTGTCAGTTTCACAGAAAAAGAGCTTTAGTAAAGCCCTGGGCGTATCGGGTATGCCCTAAGTATTTGGATTACTGTGCGTATTGCTGTCGTAAAGACGTTGACATATTTAATAAAGCCTGCAACCAAAGTTTGCAGGCTTCATTTATACAGAAGGCCCTTTGCACTCCTGAGAGACAGGGCCGGCCTTAGGTGTTCAGGCGCCCTGTGCGAGCTAATCCTGTGGCGCCACCCCCCCCCCCCCCCCCCCCCCACCTTCACCCCTTGCCCCCTGGTCACCTAAACATACACAAAGAGGAAACACAGAGGGGGACACTTAGGGTTGCCACCTTTTCTTTAAGCTAAACCCGAACATTTTAGTGGTGCACAGCACTGCGCTTGCTTAGCCCAACCCATTCACCTGAATGGGGCTGTGCTGCAACCATGTGCAATGCACATGGCTACAGCACAGTGGCATGGGTTTTTAGGGGTTAAAAACAGGTGGTGAGGAGGCAACATAACGCTTCTTCACCACCTGTCAAATACCTTCAAAACATGATCCACTATGGATCACTTTTCAGAGTGCCCTGCAACTCCATTTACACTTGTGAGGGGGATGTACACTTGCCACAGCCAAAATGCTTTCCCTAACAGTGCGACAAAAAAAAGTCTGCACTGTTGGGTTCAGCGAGCAGTATTGCCTGTCGAATGTGGCCCATTCAAGTTAATGGGCCACATGTGCAATGCATTAAATTGCGGGGGCGATACTGTGGGATTTAAACAGGCGCCTGTCAAATGCCCTCTAAAGAGCAATACAAATGTGGATTGCTCTTCGGAGGGCACTACATGTGTAAATGAGCTGTAGGGCTGTTCAGCCATTCCAGTATATTCTGTGGAATCAGTGGAATCAGCTAGGGGCATAGGGGAAGGAACAAGACTATTTAACCCCTGGGCAGGCAGAGTGACAGAAGGGGGGCAGGATGATAGGGGGGGCAGGCAGAGTGACAGAAGAGGGCAGGATGATAGGGGGGGCAGGCAGAGTGACAGGAGGGGGGCAGGCAGAGTGACAGAAGGGGGGCAGGCAGAGTGACAGAAGGGGTGCATTATGATAGGGGGGGCAGGCAGAGTGACAGAAGGGGTGCATTATGATAGGGGGGGCAGGCAGAGTGACAGAAGGGGGACAGGATGATAGGGGGGGCAGGCAGAGTGACAGAAGGGGGCAGGCAGAGTGACAGAAGGGGGACAGGATAATAGGGGGGGGGCAGGCAGAGTGGCAGAAGGGGGCAGGCAGAGTGACAGAAGGGGGGCAGGATGATAGCGGGGCAGGCAGTGTGACAGGAGGGGGGCAGGCAGAATGACAAGAGGGGGGTCAGGCAGAGTGACAGGAGGGGGGCAGGCAGAGTGACAAGAGGGGGGTCAGGCAGAGTGACAGGAGGGGGGCAGGCAGAGTGACAGAAGGGGGCAGGCAGAGTGACAGAAGAGGGCAGGCAGAGTGACAGAAGGGGGGCAGAATGATAGGGGGGCAGGCAGAGTGGCAGAAGGGGGGCAGGATGATAGCGGGGCAGGCAGAGTGACAGGAGGGGGGGCAGGCAGTGTGACAGGAGGGGGGGCAGGCAGTGTGACAGGAGAGGGGCAGGCAGTGTGACAGGAGAGGGGCAGGCAGTGTGACAGGAGGGGGGCAGGCAGTGTGACAGGAGGGGGCAGGCAGTGTGACAGAAGGGGGGCAGGTAGTGTGACAGGAGGGGGGGGCAGGCAGTGCGACAAGAGGGGGGGCAGGCAGAGTGACAGGAGGGGGGCAGGCAGTGTGACAGGAGGGGGCAGGCAGTGTGACAGAAGGGGGGCAGGTAGTGTGACAGGAGGGGGGGCAGGCAGTGCGACAAGAGGGGGGGCAGGCAGAGTGACAGTGTGACAAGAGGGGGGCAGGCAGTGTGACAAGAGGGGGCAGGCAGTGTGACAAGAGGGGGGGCAGGCAGTGTGACAAGAGGGGGGTCAGGCAGTGTGAGGGGGGGCAGGCAGTGTGACAAGAGGGGGGTCAGGCAGTGTGACAAGAGGGGGGTCAGGCAGTGTGACAAGAGGGGGGTCAGGCAGTGTGACAAGAGGGGGGTCAGGCAGTGTGACAAGAGGGGGGTCAGGCAGTGTGACAGGGGGGTCAGGCAGTGTGACAGGAGGGGGTCAGGCAGTGTGACAGGAGGGGGTCAGGCAGTGTGACAGGAGGGGGTCAGGCAGTGTGACAAGAGGGGGGTCAGGCAGTGTGACAGGAGGGGGTCAGGCAGTGTGACAGGAGGTCAGGGGGTCAGGCAGTGTGACAAGAGGGGGGAGGCAGTGTGACAAGAGGGGGGTCAGGCAGTGTGACAGGAGGGGGTCAGTGTGCAGTGTGTGACAGGAGGGGGTCAGGCAGTGTGACAGGAGGGGGTCAGGCAGTGTGACGAAAGGGGGGTCAGGCAGTGTGACAGGAGGGGGTCAGGCAGTGTGACAGGAGGGGGTCAGGCAGTGTGACAGTAAAGGGCAGGATGACAGGAGGACCTGTGGAGTGGACACACTATTCTTTGCAGGACACTGTATTATGCTGGCACCGAGCCTGACTCCCGATCATCACATACAACACAGAGGTGATAGCAAAGAATCCTAAGAATCCCCCCCCCTCCCTCCTCAGGTCAGTATTTTTATACCCAGCCAAGTATCGTAGATGTAGCTGATTCTGCAGCTGGTCTCCTGCACGGTCTGTTCCTAGTCAGATGTCTGTGTGATAAATGACATGCTGATCGGCCGATCATGGAGCTCCCATCCCCGATCCAGCGCGCTTCTCCAATTCTCCACTGACAGGGCACTGCTGGCCAGACTCTTTCTTCCATAGCAGTCTCCTCCTTTGTAAAGTTTTCCAGGGTTTCTAGTCCCCTCACCATTGCCTGCGAAGATGGCAGGATACTATAGAAGCAACAAGGAGGAGGGAGGGGAACAGTGTCTGACACTTCGGCGCGACGGCGCCCACTCTGCAGCGCCGGGGTGCTGCTGAGCAGTGACCCGGCCGCCCCTGCCTGTGATAAATGATGATGATCATTCATCATGTTAAACGGTCTGCGACTCACATTCTGCAAACTGTGACGGCCGCACGGCGCCCCTGTTGCTTATGGCGCCCTGTGCGACCGCACAGCCCGCACACCCCAAAGGCCGGCCCTCCTGAGAGACAGATCAAAACACAGCTGTTGTCAATTTTACCAAACAAAGCCTCAGTAGAGCCCCTGGCGTACAGAGTATGCCCTTACTATTTAGATTACACTTTTTCGCTGTTTGCACAGAAGGCCCTATTGCACTACTGAGACACAGATTGAGACCCGGCTGTTGTCATTTTCACTGAAAAGCGCTTCAGTAAAGCCCCGGGCGTACCAGGTATGCTCTTAATATTTGGATTACATTACGCCACAACTGTGCGTCTTGCTGTAATAAAGGGGTTGCCATATTTAGGAATAAAGCCTGCAACCACAGTTTGCAGGCTTCATTTATACAGAAGGCCCTATTGCACTCCTGAGACGGATCAAAACACAGCTGTTGTTAATTTTTACCAGCGTCTCAGTAGAGCCCGGGGCGTACCAGGTATGCCCTTATTATGAAGATTACACTTCTTTGGTGTTTGCAGGCTTCATTTATTATACAGGAGGCCCCATTGCACCCCTGAGACACAAATTCAAGACCCAGCTGTTATCAATTTTTAAAAAATGTCTTTAGTAAAGTCCTTGGCGTACCAGGTACGCCCGTATTATTTAGATAACATTTTTTTCAAAGCCAAAGCTCTTGAACTGGTTACAATGGAGGAAATACCCTGTTTCCCCAAAAATAAGACCTACCCTAAAAATAAGACCTAGCGTTATTTTCAAGGAGGGCTGCAATATAAGCCCTACCCCGAACATAAGTCCTAGTTAAAAATGCTTGTAAAATCCTACACTCCACTCTATTACAGTAGTATATAATGTACAATGTGTGTGTTTTTGTAATATAAATGTGGGTAACAGAGGCGCAGAGCGGCGCTATAACAAATCTATTTGGCACAATTATATTACAGAAACGCACACATTGTACATTATATAATACTATAATAGAGTGGATTATAGGATTTTACAAGCATTTTTAACTCAGTTCACAATGGGGATTCCTGACAGGCAGGGAGGGAGAGGGGGAGAGAAGACAGCACATTACATGGTAAGACCTACCCCGAAAATAAGCCCTACTGTGTCTTTTGTTGCCAAAATTATTATAAGACCCGGGCTTATTTTCAGGGAAACACGGTACCCGGCTTTTCATACCCATAAAGTAGGTACTCGGTCACCCTGTCCGTATCTCACCCATCATTTATATGTCACATGCTGCTGCCTGATATCATTATTGGGAAATGTATTCCTTTTTATTATTTATTGGTCTTTATTGTGATTTTTTTATTTCTTCTTCTTAGCCGATGCTGACGTCCCTAATGGAGCAGAATCCGGAGGAAGTGGGGGACTTGTATCTGGATGTGGCCGAGGGGTATATTGACATCGGAGAATATAATTCCGCTTTGCCCCTCCTGGGCGCCTTGGTGTGCTCCGAAAAATACAACATGGCTGTGGTGTGGCTGCGCCATGCAGGTAGGTGGGACTCTACGGCCTTTAACCACTCCCATACCGCGCCTATTCTGCCACTACATGTAAAAATCACCATTTTGTTTGCTAGAAAATTACTCCGAACCACCCAAACATTATATATGTTTTTTTTTTTTTTAGCAGACACCCTAGGGAATAAAATGGCGGTCATTGCAACTTTTTATCTTGCACGGTATTTGCGCAATCATTTTTCAAACGTTTTTTATTGGGGGGAAACAAATTAAATCATGAATTAAAAAATAACAAAACGGTAAAGTTAGCCTATTTTTTTTTTATAACCGCTTAACGACCGCCGCATGTAAATATACGTCCCCAGAATGGCACATACAGGCAGATGGGCGTACTAGTACGTCCCTGCCTTCCCGCGGGTCGGGGGTCCGATTGGGAACCCCCCCCCCCCCGCTACATGCGGTGGTTGGTAAGTTTCTGGGAGCGATCCGGGATGAGGGGGCGGCTGTTCGTTTCTGTCCGCCCCCTCGCTCCCAGCCAATCGGCTTCCCCCCGCTCTGCCCGCCCTCTGCCTGTGTAATGTAAAGACAGGCAGAGGAAGTGATGTCACCTCTCCTCTCGGCGGTATTTTCAATCCAACGAGAGGAGAGACGACGTCACATAGTAAGTCGCACCAACACTACACTGACACCACACACATAGGCACATTAACCCCTTCCGATCACCCCCCCGCCCCCCCCGTCACAGCGTCACTGATTGCAGTGATCATATATTTACTGATCACTGCATTTAGTGTCAGTGTGACAGGCAGTTAGTGTTAGGTCCCTACCCCCCATATAAAGGTTTAACCCCTTGATCACCACCCTAGTTAACCCTTTCACCCCCTATTGCCAGCGTCACTAAGCGATCGGTTTTCTGATCGCTGTATCAGTGTCACTGTTGCCGCTAGGTAGCTAATTTTTTTTTATATTGCGATTTTATTTATTTTTTTATTATTTTTTTTTGTTACTAAAGACATGTGGCTGAATACATTTTGGCCTAAATGTTTGACTAAAATTTAGTTTATTCTATTTTTCTTATAACAAAAAGTAGAAATATCTTTTTATTTTATTTTTTCGAAATTTTCGGTCTTTTTCTGTTTACTTCGCAAAAAATAAAAATCGCAGAGACAATCAAATACCATCAAAAGAAAGCTCTATTTGTGGGAAGAAAAGGACGAGAATATCGTTTGGGAGCCACGTCGCACGACCGCGCAATTGTCTGTTAAAGCGACGCAGTGCCGAATTGTAAAAAAAACTTTGGGCATTTAGCAGCATATTGGTCTGGGGCTTAAGTGGTTAATGTGAAAGATGACGTTACGCCGAGTAAATAGATACCTAACATGTCACGCTTTAAAATTGTGCACACTCGTAGAATGGCGCCAAACTTTGGTACTTACAATTCTCCATAGGCGACGCTTTAATTTTTTTTTTTTTTACAGGTTACCAGTTTAGAGTGACAGAGGAGATCTAGTGCTAGAATTGTTGCACACGCTCTGACGCACGCGGCGATACCTCACATGTGTGGTTTTGAAGGGCATTTATATACGTGGGCGGGACTTGCTTCTGAGCGCGAGCTACCGGGGACAGGGGAGTTTTAAATTACATTTTTTTTTATTTTATTTTTTACACCTTTTCTTTTTAATATTTTTATTATTTTTATCGCTTTTATTCCTATTACAATCAATGTAAACATCCCTTGTAATAGGAATACAAGCAATCAAAAAAATGTAAATATTAAAAAAAGGTGTACATTTTTTAAAAAATATATAAAAAATAAATAGTTTTTTTTTTTTTAATTTACTTAATTTTTTTTATTTTTACACTTCTTTTTACCTAAAAAAATATTTTTGATCGCTTTTATTTCTATTACAATGAATGTAAACATACCTTGTAATAGGAATGGTGTGTGACAGGTCCTCTTTATGGAGAGATGCAGGGTGGTCAATAAGACCTCACATCTCTCCTCCAGGCTGGAAAGCCTGAGAACGGGAAAAAACTCACTCATCTCATGCTTACCATCCGTAATTGCGGCTTTGTTTAGGTCTGTGGCCCATGTGACGTCATAACGTGGCGCCAGGGCGTGACGTTGTTGCATGGCGCCCGGACGTGACGTCATAAAGTGGCGCCGGACGTGACGTCATAACGTGACGTGACGTGACGTCATAACGTCTTGCCCGGACATGATGTCGTAAAGTGGCGCCCGGACGTGACGTCAGAACCTTGCGCCCGGCCGTGACGTCATAACGTTGCGTCCAGACGTGACGTCGTAACGTCGCGCCCGGGCTGACATCATAACGTCACGCCCTGACGTGACGTCATAACGTTGTGCCCAGGCATGACGTCATAACCTTGCGCCCGGGCGAGATGTCATAATGTCACGCCCTGGGCCTCCAAATGCATAACGCCAAGCGCACGAATCACCCGGGGACAACTTGGATACCCCCGCACTTTTTGGGCAAAATCATCACCCGTAGCACCAAAGTTAAAAGTCTTGGGGTCATCTTTGACTCCTACATGACAATGGATGCACAAATAGGGTCAGTAGTCAGCGGATCTCACCATCTGCTACGCCTACTACGCAGACTCCTCCCCTTTATTCCCAAAGAAGACGTACCAGCCGTGGTGGGAGCAATTGTGAATTCAAGATTAGACTATGCAAATGCCCTTTACCTCGGACTCCCCAAGTACCAAATCGCTCGTCTGGGAATCAATCTCACCTTCACTGAGATCCCTTCACTGGCTGCCAGTAAAAGACAGGGTCACTTTTAAAGCACTCTGTCTAACGCATAGATGTATTCATGGGAATGCCCCTCATTATCTATGCGAAAAAATAAAAACCCACAATCCCAATCGCGTTCTGCGATCCACCAATCAAAATCTACTCCAGATTCCGAAAGCCAATTTTAAGTCCAAAGGAGAAAGAAGATTCGCGGTCCAAGGTCCCAGACTATGGAACGCTTTACCAGCCAGCATTCGGTTGGAGGAGAACCACCTAGCTTTCAGGAGAAAGATCAAGACTCATCTCTTTTGATTTCAAAGAGAAAGGAACAACAAGCGCCCAGAGGCGATTAAATTCGCATGTGTTGCGCTATACAAGTTTTCATTCATTCATTCATTCATAAAGATGATCGGAAATCTCTATGGTTGTCATCCGGTGCCGGCCGATTCGTTCTCCGGGTCCCTGATGGCACAGAAGAGCCTGGAGAAGCACCTGATGGCGGCGGGACGAGGGACGAAGGGGGGGGGGTAAGAACGATCAAGCGGCGGAACCGGGCGTGACGTCATAACGTTGCGCCCGGGCATGACGTCATAAACTTGCGCCCGTGCGTGATGTCATAATATCACTCCCCAGGCCTCCAAATGCATAGAGATGATCGGAAATCTCTATGGTTGTCATCCGGTGCCGGCCGATTCGTTCTCCAGGTCCCCGATGGCACAGAAGAGCCCGGAGAAGCACCTGATGGCGGCGAGAGGGGGGGGTAAGAACGATCAAGCGGCGGAACCGGGCGTGACGTCATAAACTTGCGCCCGGGCGTGATGTCATAATATCACTCCCCGGGCTTCCGAGTGCATAGAGATAATCAGAAATCTCTATGGTTGTCATCCGGTCGTTCTCCAGGTCCCCGATGGCACAGAAGAGCCCGGAGAAGCACCTAATGGCGGCAGGGGGTAAAAACGATCAAGCGGCGGAACTGCCCCTATGATCATTCTTGCTGTGCACAGAATCGCCGGCAGAAAATAATGTAGCTGCACCCATCATTCAGATATCCCCCCCACTGAAAGTCCAGGACGTCATACGACGCACTGCGTTTGGGGAGGGGCTAATGGAGAATGGCGCCAAACACAAGATGCTCCGCCCCTTGTACAAGATACAGCGGTGGTGGCAGGGGGGGCCTGTTTAGCTGTCACATGGAAGTGACAGCTGGAGAATAACGGGACCGGTTCCTGGTCATGTGACCACCGTGGTCACTGATCCTTCCCGGGCATTTCGAGCGTTTTTATAGGGATGAAGGGCAGGAGGGGAAAAAGGTATAAAACAGTCCTTGTGCCCTGCCAGAATAGACCTGCTGTGCTGTGTGGCAGAACTGTGTAAATCTCAGGAGTGGATGGACAGAAATCCGGCAGTTCTTCCTTAAAACATGGAAAATCTGGTTTCACTTTTGGACGTGAAGAATCCTTTTTTTTCCCATCTCTAGTTGTACGTTTTCAGACATGTGCGGTGCCAGGTACAGCCGGATTCCAGCATTCCATGAGACCTTCTCAACCTGAAGTGGAAACAAATATATAATATAGAGAGAGGGGGAAATGAATGAGGTTTGGGTTAGAGAGGTGAGAAGGTTACAGGAAAAGGAGAGAGAGACATGTCTGAACAAATCCATGAAAGATCCAAAGGCCACAAACTCATCTGAGATCTCGTATTTAACCACTTCAGCCCCCGGACCATTATGCAGGTAAAGGACCTGGCCAGGGTTTGCGATTCGGCACTGCGTCGCTTTAACTGACAATTGCGCGGTCGTGCGACGTATCTCCCAAACAAAATTGACGTCCTTTTTTCCCCACAAATAGAGCTTTCTTTTGGTGGTATTTGATCACCTCTGCGGTTTTTATTTTTTGCGCTATAAACAAAAATAGAGCGACAATTTTGAAAAAAAAATATATATATTTTTTACTTTTTGCTATAATAAATATCCCCAAAATATATATAAAAAAACATTTTTTCCTCAGTTTAGGCCGATACGTATTCTTCTACTTATTTTTCGTAAAAAAAATCGCAATAAGCGTTTATCGTTTTGCGCAAAATTTATAGCTTTTACAAAAATAGGGGGTAGTTTTATTGCATTTTTATTAAAAAAAATGTTTTATTTTTACTACTAATGGCGGCGATCAGCGATTTTTTTCATGACTGCGACATTACGGCGGACACTTCGGACACTTTTGACACATTTTTGGGACCATTGTCATTTTCACAGCGAAAAGTGCTATAAATATGCACTGATTACTGTGAAAATTACAATTGCAGTTTGGGAGTTAACCACTAGGGGGCACTGTAGGGGTTAAGTGTGACCTCATGTGTGCTTCTAACTGTAGGGGGGCGGGGCTGGATTGTGACGTCAGTGATCGTCTTTCCTTATAACAGGGAACAGACGATCAGTGACACTGCCACAATGAAGAACGGGGAAGGTGTGTTTACACTCACCTCTCCCCGTTCTTCGGCTCCGGTGACCGATCGCGGGACACTGGTGGCGATCGGGTCCCGTGGGCGCGGTCACAGAGCTTTGGACCGGGTCGCGAGCGTGCCACCGGAGGCACACCCGCGACCCCACGGCTGGGCCTTAAACAGGTACGTGATTGTGCCCAGCCATGCCATTCTGCCGACGTATATCACCAGTAGGGGGTCCTTAAGTGGTTAAACCTCTGAAATGAAAAATTAACAAAGCGTATTCTTCTATAGTGTGTCCTTGCCTCAATCCAAAGCACCCCTGTGTCATTTCTTCCTCCCCTTGCATTCCTTTACTATTTGCAGAGTCACTTCTGAGAGGTGATGCCGACTCCAAGGGAGGGGGGCAGGGAGATTCAGCACACAGACCGTGATTGGCAGCCTCGGCTGTGCATGTTTCCCAAATGAGACGGTGTAGAAGGGGTGTGCCCTTTCCCTCCACTCAGGTCTCCGTTTACACTCGGCTCCCTGCGTTGTGTGTGTGTGTGATGTCAGATCCCTGTCCCCTGCTTTTTGGACCTTAGAAATGCTGTGTACATTTTTGACTTTGAACATGATGTAGAATAGAGCGCAGCACTATTTATTTATTACAACAATTTTTGGTTTGATACACATTCAGTGTTGCAGCAGTATTCCCTTCCTATCTTTCTCCTCCCCTCCCCTTCTCTTTTCCCTCCCCCTCCTAACCCCTCCCCCTCCCTCCCCTCCTCTTTGCTAGCGCGGCAATATCCTATCCACTATTTTCAGAATAGAGAGGGCTGCAGGTAAAAGGATGCAACTTTTGCAGGAGGATTTGTTTATGTTTTGTGTATCACCTGAGGCCAGTCACTTCACTGGGTATATGGAAGGGTTTCTAATACTTTGATGCTTTTACTGGCACCGCCATATGAGCTTCCCCTGTAGCTCAGTGGAAGGGATTCCCCTTGTCAACACGGTCTGTGTTGATGGGGGAATCAAGCAAAAATGTTTGCAGGAAAGAAATTTGCTCCGTCTTTGGCCAGCCTTACACTCAAGACAAACGCGTTTCGCTAAAAAGCTTCATCAGGCAGGACACAGATACTATGGGACTCAGTGAAATACTAGTCGGCATTGGCATTGGGGATGGTCTCCCCTTTGACTTGATTCATTCACCGTGAGATGAATTAGTGGTTTTACTCTTGGGGCACATATAGAAAATGTTTTTGTTTTTTTTTATATATATATATATCTTTGCCTTACTCCTGATGAAGCTTATTGACGAAACACGTTGAGTCTTGACTTGGTCTGTATTCAAACTTCCATGAAAAAGTCAAACTAAGAAACATTGTATGACGTACAATCAGGACAGTCATCACAAATTTTGGGGCGCCTTACACAGCTTTAGGTGGGGCACCACTGGAGCAGAGAATTGGGGGGGGGGGGCTCCTCTCTCTTGCTGCGTTGGGTTGGGTTGTGGTAACGAGAGTGTCATCTCTTCTCTCACCTGCAGCAAGATAAGTGGGACGGGGGACGGGGGGGTGGTTGGTGCTGACGAACAAAACAAAGTCAAGTCAAGTCTTCTTTCTCGTGCCGCGAGTTGCTAAAGTCAGACGGAAAAAAAAACGGGGGGCGTGTCCTGCCACAAGTTACTAAAGGTGGGGGGTCAGACGAAAAAAAAAAATATAAATTTAAAATGAAAAAAGAAACCCTGCCGTGAGTTGCTAAAGGTGGGGAGTTAGACAGAAAAATAAAAATAAATAAATAAAACATTTAAAATGAAAAGAGAAAAACGAGGGTGGGGGGGGGGGGGCGGTGGTTTAGGTGGTGTGGACCCTGCCGTGAGTTGCTAAAGGTGGGGAGTCGGACAGAAAAATAAATTTAAAATGAAAAAAATAAAATAAAGGTTGGGGGGTCAGACAGAAAAAAAAAATATATAACATTTAAAATGAAAAAATAAAGGTGGGGGGCCAGACGAAAAAATAAAATAAACATTTAAAATGAAAAAATAAAAACAGTGTGGGGGGTTGGCGTGGACCCTGCCATGAGTTGCTAAAGGTGAGGGGTCAGACGGAAAAATAAAAATAGATAGCGGCCCTGCGTACAGTTTGATAAACTGAGAATTAAGAAGGACATCAGAGACTTGTATCACATCCAACGGTTGAACAATGTAACAATGTTGCTATTTTACTATGGAATTTTAATATTAATAATAATAAAACAATCTTTTATGATTACGTTTCGGTTTTATTCTGTGTTGATAGTTTTGGACGGCATATTTCCTATATTTTGTTCTTATTTGTGTTCCCTGGCAGACTGTTTGAAGGCTCTCGGTCATATGGAAAAAGCCGCGGAGAGTTACGCCAAGGTGGTGGAGATGGCACCGCTACACTTGGATGCCAGGATTTCCCTTTCTACTCTTGAACAACAGTTGGGACATCCTGAGAAAGCTCTGGAAGCTCTGGAACCGATGTACGACCCGGATACATTGGCACAAGATGCAAACGCTGCTCAGCAGGTAGGAGGAACCTGGTGGCTTCACCCAAAGTTGTCTTCCCAAGGCATGGAATGTGATACCAAGGGCGCCCAGCAAATGGTGGTACATTGACAGTAATAGGGGTTGTAGAGTAGAGTATATGTCTTCATCGTACAGTATAGGACTCAGAACCTGGGTTATAGGCCCGTACCTTCAGGTGATTGGACTCTGGCAAAGCTTTGAAGGACATGTCCAATGGGGATCCCCCTTCATAACCCCACCCCACTCCATGAGTCCTCCGTTTTTTTGCTAGTGTATTAAGGTGATGGACCTCCTTCCTGGAGAAATCTCTCTTGGCCAACTAGTTTGTTAATTGACATTAAATTCTTCAGACATCTCCTCACTCTCTTCTGAAATCACCATAGAAGTCGTGCATTTGGATCGGTGCAGGCTTGGTCTAACCTTGGTCGCCGCCCCCAGACGCCACACTGTGGGGACAACCTGTAAAGTTGCTTTGGATACTGTATTCTGCATGGGCACTCACCTTGGCAACTTGTGCAACACTTTAAGTCATCCGCAGGTCCAGGGCCGTGGTCCATCCCTATAGAACCCAGACACTAAAGACCCTTTTGGAGGGTATGCCTACCACAGGGGCAAGTACCTGGACCTTATTCAGGGGCCAGCATCGTAAATAAAACACTGTCAACCTGTATACAAAAACACCAAATATAATCATTTTTTTCTATGCATACCATATATGCACATAAAAACAAAAATGTGTATATATATATATATATATATATATATATATATATATATATATATATATATATATATATATATATATATATATATATATATATAAATGTATTTATTTATTTTTTTATGTCATTTATACATTTACATTTTTTGTTTTTATATAATATATACAGTGTATGTGTGTGTGTATATATATATATATATATATATATATTTTTTTTTTTTATGTAATTTATATATTTACATTTTTGTTTTTATGTGCAAGTATGCATGTATGGTATGCATAAAAAAAAAATAATATATATATATATTTATATATATATATAATGAAGATTTATGTATGCATTTTTTATTTTTTTATATAAATAATAAAGATTTATGTATGCATTTTGTATTTATATATATATAATATAAAATTTTATATATATATATATATATATATATATATATATATAAAATATAAAATATATTATTTAATATTATATATATATATATAATATTTATTATATATAAATGATAACAAAAAATGTATAAATGACATTAAAAAAAAAATATATATATATATATATATATATATATATATAATAAATATAATATATATGTAATACATAATGCATACATAATGCATACATAAATCTTTTATATATATATATATATATATATATATATATATATATATATATATATATATAATTATACATATCATGCGTTCATACTTACACATAGAAACAAAAATGTTAATATATAAATTACATAAAATATATACATTACGTAAAAATATATATTTTTTAAGTAATTTATATATTTAGATTTATGTATGTATTTTTTTTATGTAATTTATAATTTTTTTGTACTCTCTCTCTCTCTCCTCTCTCCCCTCTCTCCCCTCTCTCCTCTCTCTCTCTCCTCTCTCTCATATTTTTTATATATATATATTTTTTATACATATCATATATATATATTCACATAAAAACAAAAATGTAAATTACATTAACTGTATAAATTACATAAAAAATATATATTTTTTATGTAATTTATATATTTACATTTTTGTTTTTATGTGAATGTATGATATATAATACATATATAATTTTTTATATATAGATATGGAAACATTTGTTTTTGGACGATCGGTGTATATATTTGTACATAGTAATTATATCACCTCCTGAGGTTCATTTTTCCTACGGTGAATTTCTCGGATGGTCTGTCATCATCTCTTTCATAACACTTTGTGTGTTTTTTCCTTTTATTACATTTTTTTCCTATTTTCAGAACTTTTTACAATGTCCTTGTGTCGGCACCCCCATTACATCACCAGGACATCTGTGATAATTCTTATCGGGAAAACATTTGCGCCACGTTTTGCGTGTTCGAATCGCGCTTATAGGCATCAAAGCATTGATGAAAGAATGATGGGAACTGCTTGTTGTGTGACTCATCCTCCAGAAGTAATGGGATTGTTTGCTGATTTCCAAAAAATTTTAACTTTTAAAATTTACTCTGAACCCCTTGGGGAGAAAAATAATACTAAATGCCAGGTGTTCTTTAAAAGTTCACACAAAACGTGCTTCTCTTTTGCAGGCGCACATTGGTGCCATTCAATTTTAATGGCGCCCCAACTTACCTTGCTAACATGCGCGTGAAGGAGCACGCCATAAGATATGGATAGGGACTTGGTGACTCTGGGGTAAGGGATCCTATACAATAAGGTCTGCATTTGGGCAAACGCATTAGAAATGACGGTCTACGCGTGGGGTCTCCTTTGTTTTTCTGTGGTGGCATATAATGTTTTATGAGTGTTGGCATCAGAGTGTGACTTTGGTGAACCTGCAGGAAGGGCTGTTTTCTTTTGCATATGCCCACACTACTCTTGAAATGGACTCAAACTAAGAAATTAAAGGTTTCCTGTTATAGGGACTATCTGGAAATGTTAATTGTGCCTAAGCATTACCCTGGAAAATCTACCTTCCTGTGCCTAGGCACTCCTGGGGTTTGAGAGCCATAGCTGTATATCTGTAGTGTGAGATCTAAGGCACTGCAGCCTCTGGTTGGTTGTCTCAGTTGTCTAACAGTTTTCCCTGCTGGAAGCTTTGACAGGAGGAAACAAAGCCCCGCCTCTACCAAGATGGCCACCTTCATACAGAGACACAGTATAGGACAAGAACCAAAGATCCTTTTATATCTAGGAGCTTTTGCATTGAGTCCAGTAGACTCCTTTTTGCTACATTGTTCAAGCCTTGATGAAGGGGGACTTTGCCCCCTCTGAAAACGCGCTGTCTTTTGCCTTCCTGTTTTAATGTGTTTGAGGATCTTGGACTCTTGAGATGATTGTTTGGCACTCTTTTTTTGTTTTTGCATAAACTTCTCAATTTTGTTGACCAAATATCTTGTTGGGAGACCCACTTTGTGAAGAACTACTGAAGCTATGCCATTCGGCATTAGCCGATGATTTCTAGTTATGGGTTAAGGATCTGTGTCCAGCACCTCGCCCAATCTCTCTTTTAGGGTTACTTGGCAGAACAAGGCCTTATAAGTCAGTAATGAGGAAAAGATCAGCTGCAAGTAGACCACAGGCGATACTGGTGACCAGTCCTGGTCCTATGACCTCTGCCTGTTTTTTTTGTGGGGTACAGCTTCCAGGGTTAATTTCTTGTTGAATTGAGCTAAAGATGTGTTGTCCACTTGTGGAGGTCAGTTTATTAAATTTAAATACACCATTGGTTTACTTCGTACATACTAAAAGTTGTATACCCAAACCCAAGCACCTATAGCTCAATTTCTTTGTACACAAGTCTTACCCATGGTCCTTTAGTGCATAGATGTTAACTGTGGTTGAATAGCCTTCTAGTTTTCAAATGACCTTTACATTGAAAGTCTGACCTAAGGCCCCCTGGTTCATAGAAGGTAACAGTGGTTGAGTAGCCTTCTGACTTTCAAACTACTTTTACATTAAAAGTCTTATCCAAGGTCCCTTGGTGCATAGAAAGTAACTGTGGTTGAGTTGACTTCTGGTTTTCAAACATCGTTTCCATTATAAGCCT
Organism: Rana kukunoris; assembly: GCA_029574335.1. NCBI lineage: Eukaryota > Metazoa > Chordata > Amphibia > Anura > Ranidae > Rana > Rana kukunoris. Next base: position 8,925,712 of record CM056057.1, on the reverse strand, counting down.
CACCCAAGGTCCCTTGCTGCGTAGAGGGTAATTATAGTTTAGTAGCTTTGTGGCTTTCAAACCTTTACCTTAGAAGTCTGGCTCAAGGTTATTTAGTTGGTAGATGGGAACTGTGGTTCAGTAGCTTCCTGGCTTTCAAATCGCCTTTAGATTATTAATCTCACCCAAGGTCCCTTGGTTCATAGAAGGTAACAGTGGTGAAGTAGCCTTCTGTTTTTCAAAAGACCTTTACATTGGAAGTCTCAGCCAAGGTCCTTTAGTCTGTAGATGGGAACTGTGGTTGAGTAGCCGCCTTTTAAATGACCTCTACATTAGAAGTCTCAGCCAAGGTCCTTTAGTGTATAGATGGTAACTGTGGTTGCGTATATATTCTGGCTTTCAAACATTGTTTACATTAAAAGTCTCACCCAGGGTCCCTTTCTGCGTAGAGAGTAACTATGATTGAGTAGCCTTGTGGCTTTCAAACTACCTTTACATTAGAAGTTTGGCTCAAGGTTATTTAGTTTGTAGATAGGAACTGTGGTCAAATATCCTTTACATTAGAAGTCTCAGCCAAGTTCCTTTAGTCTGTAGATGGGAACTGTGGTTAAATAGCCATCTGGCTTTCAAATGACTTTTTAGATTAGAAGTCTCACCCAAGGTGCGTAGAGCGTAACTATGGTTGAGTAGCCTTCTGGCTTTCAAACAACATTTACTTTAGAAGTCTTAGCCAAGGTACTTTAGTGCATAGATGGTAACTGTGGTTGAGTTGCCTTCTGGCTTTCAAATATCGTTTACATTATAAGTCTCACCCAAGGTCCCTTGCTGCGTAGAGGGTAACTATAGTTGAGTAGCCTTGTGGTTTTCAAACTACCTTTTCATTAGAATTCTGGCTTAATGTTACTTAGTTCGTAGATGGGAACTGTGGTTGAGTAGCTTTCTGGCTTTCAAATGACCTTTAGATTATAAATCTCACCCAAGGTGCCATAGTTCATAGAAGGTAACAGTGGTTGAGTAGCCTTTTGGTTTTTAAATAAACTTTACATCAGAAGTCTAAGCCAAGTTCCTTTAGTCTGTGGATGGGAACTAAGGTTAAGTAGCCTTCTGGCTTTCAAATGACCTTTTAGATTAAAAGTCTCACCCAAGGTACGTAGAGCGTAACTATGGTTGAGTAGCCTTCTGGCTTTCAAACATCCTTTACTTTAGAAATCTCACCCAAGGTCCCTTGGTATATAGAAGGTAACTGTGGTTGAGTAGCCTTTTGACTTTAAAAATATCTTTAGATCCAGTGCCACTCCCGACTAGACCATTCTACATAATGAAAAACACAACGGAGGTTCTGATTCATGTATACTGTCTACAACTTGAACAAAGTCTCACCCAAGGTCCCTTGGTGCGTAGATCGTAACTATGGTTGAGTAGCCTCCTGGCTTTCAAATATCCTTTACTTTAGATATCTCACCCAAAGTCCCTTGGTACATAGAAGGTAGCTGTGGTTGAGTAGCCTTATGGCTTTCAAAATATCTTTAGACCCAGTGCCACTCCCGACTACACCATTCTACATAATGGAAAACACAACTGAGGTTCTGATTCATGTATACTGTCTACAACTTGAACAAAGTCTCACCCAAGGTCCCTTGGTGTATAGAGCGTAACTATGGTTGAGTAGCCTTCTGGCTTTCAAACAACTTTTACTTTAAAAAATCTTACCCAAGGTCCCTTGGTATATAGAAGGTAACTGTGGTTAAGTAGCCTTCTGGCTTTCAAACTACGTTTTACATTAAAAGACTTGCCTTCTACACACCAAGGGACCTTGGGTAAGACTTGTAATGTAAAACGTAGTTTGAAAGCCAGAAGGCTACTCAACCACAGTTACCTTCTATGCACCAAGGAACCTTGGGTAACTGTGGTTAAGTTGCCTTCTGGCTTTCAAAATATCTTTAGATCCAGTGCCACTCCCGACCATTCTACGTAATGAAAAACCCAAACGGAGGTTCTGATGCTTTGTATACTGTCCACAATTTGAATACAGTTTGGGCTGCAGTCACACTTTTGTTGTTGCTACAAGTTCTTTCTTTTGTTCTTTTGCTCTTTCCACCATTTTTCTGATTTGGTCAATTAATATACAATTTTTTTTTTTCTTCAGGAACTTAAGCTTCTTCTGCACCGGTCAACCCTTCTCTACTCTCAGGGAAAGATGTATGACTATGTGGATACTTTACTCACCATGCTTGCCATGCTTCTGAAGGTGAGAGTTTATTGGAGAAGGAGTTCTAATGTAATCACTCTTTTTTTTATCAAGGAGAACACTGAAGTATTGTGATGTTTTTTAATTGATTGACTATATATCAATTATTTTAGATTTAAAAAAAATGTAGTGATCGGGGAAGGTTGAAGTTAAACGCTCCTTGCATGTTTTTGTTTATGGTGCCGTCATCACATTGACTGTAAATACACGCTCACCAACATTTGTAGAGACCGACCATGGAAGGGTTAGAGTTGACCTGCAGTCTTTAAAAACTGCCCCAAATAACAATACAAATTCTTAATTTTCCTATTCCCCACTGACTTTTTTCTTTTAACTCTTAGCCTGGGGTTCAGATTCAAAACATTATCTTGCTGCCATTAGGAAAAACATTGCCCAGTCTTTCTATATAACCCTTTAATAATTCAAAAATAGTTGGTGGTCTTGGCAGCAGAATTGTTCCTGGTGCAACTATTTTGAAGGGTGACAGCGCTCTTCCTGTGCTATGTGAACCATAGATTGGTTGCTTGCAACTTGCACCCCCTGCCCCGGCTCATGGGAAATTTAGTTTTAGAAGAAGCTTTGTTCATATTAGCGAAATGATGTGCAAGCCTTTCTGAAACCCACCCAAACCAACTAATGCAACCCACCCAAACCAACCAATGCAATCCACCCATCACAACCCACCCAAATCAGCCAACAATACTCTTCCACCACAACCCACCCACCCAAACCAACCAATGCAATCCACCTATCACAACCCACCCAAATCAGCCATCAATACTCATCCACCACATCCAAACCAACCAACACAACCCACCCACCCAAACCAACCAATGCAATCCACCCATCACAACCCAACCAAATCAGCCATCAATACTCATCCACCACATCCAAACCAACCAACACAACCCACCCACCCAAACCAACCAATGCAATCCACCCATCACAACCCAACCAAATCAGCCATCAATACTCATCCACCACATCCCACCCACCCAAACCAACCAACCAAACCAACCAACCAACACAACCCAACCACCCATCACAACCCAACCAAATCAGCCAACAATACTCCTCTACCACAACCCACATACCCAAATCAACCAACAAAACCCACCCACCCAAACCAACCAACACAACCCACCCACCCAAACCAACCAATGCAATCCACCTATCACAACCCACTCAAATCAGCCATCGATACTCATCCGCCACAACCCACCCACCCAAACCAACCAGCACAACCCACCCAAACCATCCAATACAACCAACTTACCCACGCACCCAAACCAACTAACACAAGTCACCCATCACAACCCACTCAAAACAACCAATGCAAATCACCTACCACCACCCACTCAAACTAACCAATGCAGCCAACCCACCACAACTGACACAAACCAACCAACGTAACTCACCTACCACACTCAAACCAACCAGTGCAACCAACCCACCAAAACCAACCAAAACAATCCACCCAAACCAACCAACAAAACTCGCCCATCAGACTCCATCCAAACCAACCAATTCAGCTCACCCACCACAGACCTCCTAAACCAACCAACATAACACACCTATCAGAATCCACCCAAGCCAACTCGCCTACCACAACCCACCAAAACCAATCAATGCAATCCACCTACTGCTAACTGCCCACTTTTCTCTCCAACATTTGGCATGCAAAACGCCTACCACAGCCAACCCACCACAACTAATGCAAAAAAATGCAACTCAACACAACCCGCTGAAACCAACCCACCAAAATCAACCAATGCAACCCACCCATCGGAACCCATCCAAACAAACTAAACCTGCCCACCACAGACCTCCCAAGCCAACCAACACAACTCACCCATCAGAATCCACCCAAACCAACCAACCCAACTCACCTACAACACCCCACTGAAACCAACAGTGCAACGCAACCCACCCATGCAAACCAACCAACACAACTCACTCATCAGAACCCAACTAAACTCACACACCACAGACCTCCCAACCCAACCAACACAGCTCACCCATCAGAATTCACCCAAACAAACCAACCCAACCCCCCTACCAAAACCCACTCAAAACAACCAATGCAATCCACCCACCACTACCTGCCCACTTTTCTCGCCAACATCTGGCATGCAAATTGAATTTTCAACAGATTAGCTGCAGGTTCGGATGTAAATTAGGGGAACATTTTACATTTTGCCTTTCTGTAACTTCTTGTGTTGATGTTTTCTTTCCAGATGGCAATGAATCGAGCCCAAGTATGTCTGATTTCAAGTTCAAAGTCTGGAGAAAGACATTTGTATCTGATAAAAGTGTCAAGGGATAAAATCTCTGCCAGTGATGAACAGGAGATCGCAAATTCTGATGCAAAAGGTAAGGAAGTTGTTCTTATTTCGGTGTTTATCCCCTCTCAACTGCAAGTTACTGATGGACTGGAGCAAATTTATATCTCCACTATTGGCTTATCAATTAGAGCAGAACTCCCGCCTTCCCTTAAGTCTTGCACAGTTGTACAGACTCCTACCCTGGACAGGAATGGCTTACTCAGAGCCAACCTCTGTCTGACCGCCTTAGGTTACACCAGTGTTTCTCAACTCCAGTCCTTAAGCCCCCCCCAACAGGTCATGTTTTCAGGATTTCTCTCAGATGAAACAGCTGTGGTCATTACGGCAGTGAAATTGATCAAATCACCTGTGCAAAATAATGGTAAGCCTGAAAACATGACCTGTTGGGGGCCCCTGAGGACTGGAGTTGAGAAACACTGGGTTACACCCATGTGACGCTGAGCCTCTGATTGAAAGAACTAAAATCCAATCAATTAAAAGGGGTGGGCCGGGACAGTCAGGCTGGAGAAGAAATGGGCAGGTGTAGGTGGAAATGAGGGGACCTCTATGTAACTTGCTGCAGATTCTAATGCCCATTGTGAGAAGCTTTAATTGCCATTATGTGCAGATCAAAGGTCCCTCAGTGGTTTTACCCTCCATCATATGCAGATCAAAGGTCCTTCAGTGGTTTCTTCCACCGTCCTATCCAGATCATAGGTCCCTCAGTGCTTCTTTCCACCATCACATGCAGATCAAAGGTCCTTCAGTGCTTCTTTCCACCATCATATCCAGATCAAAAGTACCTCAGTGGTTCCCTCCACCATCACATGCAAATCAAAGGTCCTTTAGTAGTTCCTTCCACCATCCTATCCAGATCAAAGGTCCCTCAGTGGTCCCTTCCATCATCCTATCCAGATCAAAGGTCCATCAGTGGTCCCTTCCATCATCCTATCCAGATCAAAGGTCCCTCAGTGGTCCCTTCCACCATTACATGCAGATCAAAGGTCCTTTAGTAGTTCCTTCCACCATCCTATCCAGATCAAAGGTCCTTCAGTGGTTCCTTCCACCATCACATGCAAATCAAAGGTCCTTTAGTAGTTCCTTCCACCATCCTATCCAGATCAAAGGTCCCTCAGTGGTCCCTTCCATCATCCTATCCAGATCAAAGGTCCATCAGTGGTCCCTTCCATCATCCTATCCAGATCAAAGGTCCCTCAGTGGTCCCTTCCACCATTACATGCAGATCAAAGGTCCTTTAGTAGTTCCTTCCACCATCCTATCCAGATCAAAGGTCCTTCAGTGGTTCCTTCCACCATCACATGCAGATCAAAGGTCCCTCAGTGGTTCCTTCCACCATCACATGCAGATCAAAGGTCCTTTTAGTAGTTCCTTCCAACATCCTATCCAGATCAAAGGTCCTTCATTGGTTCCTTCCACCATCACATGTAGATCAAAGGTCCTTTGATCTGCATGTGATGGTAGAAGGAACCACTGAGGGACCTTTGATCTGCTTCCACCATGACGTGCGGTTCAAAGGTCCTTCAGTGGTTCCTTCCACCATTGCATGCAGATCAAAGGTCCTTTAGTGGTTCCTTCCAACATCCTATCCAGATCAAAGGTCCTTCAGTGGTTCCTTCCACCATCACATGTAGATCAAAGGTCCTTCAGTGGTTGCTTCCACCATTGCATGTAGATCAAAGGTCTTTTAGTGGTTCCTTCCATCACATGCAGATCAAAGGTCCTTCGGTAGTTCCTTCCACCATCCTATCCAGATCAAAGGTCCCTCAGTGGTTCCTCCCACCGACCCCTATGTATCTGCAGCATCCTATGGTGACATGAATGTCAGCAGGAGGAACCACTGAGTGCAGAAGAGGATCAGGAGATCAAAACTTTGTGACATGATACGTGTTGGGGAGGGGACCTCGTTCTATTAGAGAAGCTTTCAGCAACAATGGCAGCAAGAGAGGCAAGTATTTATTTATTTGCCTTAACAAATGGTAACTTCAGCTCAGTGACAGGGTCACTTCAATTGAATTTGTTACCAAGTGGCCGTTATACATGTAGGATTCCCAGAAATAACGTCTTTTCTGCCTCCCCCCCCCCCCCCATAGCAATCTTCACTGTACTGACCAGCGTGCTCAACAAGGACGACTGGTGGAATCTCCTTCTAAAAGCCATTTACGCCCTCTGTCACCTCAACCGGTATAAAGAAGGGGAGCTGCTTGTGGATTCCTCCCTGGAGTATTATTCCTTTTATGATGACCGACTGAAAAGGAAAGAGCTGGAATATTTCGGTCTCTCCACCGCTATTCTTGACAAGAATTTCCGAAAGGCGTACAACTATATAAGGTACACTGTAAATCTGATTACTAACCACAAGATTACCAATCATCTGTTCTTTTAAATTAAAATTCCAGACCCAAAACCGTTTTTGCATTGCAGTCATTTGGACGTTATTTTGCATTGCGGTCAATAGGGGGCGTTTTTGCATTGATGTGCATGGGATGCGGTTTTGCATTGCAGTCAATGGGACACGTTTTTGCATTGACGTGAATGGGATGCATTAGCAATAAGAGGAGCTCTGCTAAGTGCCCTGTGCCCAGGCTGTGTGCACAGCGGGGTGGGAGGAGGAACTCTGCAGAGTGCCCTGTGCCCAGGCTATGTGCAGTGCAGGATGGGAGTGGGTCAGCTGAGTGCCCTGTGTCTAGGCTGTGTGTAGTGCAGGATGGGGGAGGAGCGCTGCTGAGTGCCCTGTGCCCAGGCTGTGTGCAGTGCAGGATGGAAAGAGGAGCTCTGCTGAGTGCCCTGTGCCCAGGCAGTGTGCAGTGCCAGATGGAAAGAGGATCTCTGCTGAGTGCCCTGTGCCCAGGCTGTTGGCAGTGTGGGATGGGAGGAGGAGCTCAGCTGAGTGTCCTGTGCCCAGGCTGTGTGCAGTGTGGGATGTGAAGAGGAGCTGTGCTGAGTGCCCTGTGCCCAGGCTGTGTGCAGTGCAGGATGGGAGGAGGAGCTCTGCTGAGTGCCTTGTGCCCAGGCTGTGGGCAGTGTGGAATGAGAGGAGGAGCTCTGCTGAGTGTCCTGTGCCCAGGCTGTGTGCAGTGCAGGATGGGAGGAGGAGCTCTGCTGAGTGCCTTGTGCCCAGGCAGTGTGCAGTGTGGGATGGGAAGAGGAGCTCTGCTGAGTGCCCTGTGCCCAGGCTGTGTGCAGTGCAGGATGGGAGGAGGAGCTCTGCTGAATGCCCCTGTGCCCAGGCTGTGTGCAGTGCCAGATGGAAAGAGGAGCTCTGGTGAGTGCCCTGTGCCCAGGCTGTGTGCTGTGCAGGATGGGAGGAGGAGCTCTGCTGAATGCCCCTGTGCCCAGGCTGTGTGCAGTGCCAGATGGAAAGAGGAGCTCTGCTGAGTGCCCTGTGCCCAGGCTGTGTGCAGTGCAGGATGGGAGGAGGAGCTCTGCTGATTGCCCCTGTGCCCAGGCTGTGTGCAGTGCCAGATGGAAAGAGGAGCTCTGCTGAGTGCCCTGTGCCCAGGCTGTGTGCTGTGCAGGATGGGAGGAGGTCAGCTGAGTGCCCTGTGCCCAGGCTGTGTGCAGTGCCAGATGGAAAGAGGAGCTCTGCGGAGTGCTGTGTGCCCAGCCTGGTTGCTCGTGCAGGATGGGAGGAGGAGCTCTGCTGAGTGCCCTGTGCCCAGGCTGTGTGCAGAGCATGATGGGAGGAGCTCTGCTGAGTGCCCTGTGCCCAGGCTGTGGGCAGTGCGTGATGGGAGGAGAAGGTCAGCTGAGGATAGGAGGAGCTCAGTAAGCCGGACACAATTTAAATTGAAAGCCAAAATCTGGGGGGAACCCAGCACCCCTCAAGATCTAGCTATGTTAAAATGCCGTGTTGGGCGGTTGGGAAGGAGTTAATAAACCAGTTTTCAGGAATTCCGCCATGCAGCCGATCAGACGGGCGCAGAACATTGTGTTGCGTGGGGGGGGTCACGTCATATAAACGCACTGACATTAACTTCCTCCGACGTCTCTGTTGAGGTTCCAGAAGATTCCCAGAACTGGAGATGATTCAGATAATGGGGGGCAGCTCAGTGCTTTGTGCATCAAACGTTCTGCCGCTGAACCCCATTGTGACCCACACAGGAAATAAAAGGACATTTTCTGTATGTAAAAGATGAATGTATAACCTAACGCAATAAACATAATACAGGCAACAAAGGGGGCTCAATGTGTTAAGCAAAAAAACAAAACGCACTGAGGGCTTAACCACTGAAGGACCGAGCCTCTTTTTTAGATTCGGTGTTTACAAGTTAAAAACAATTTTTTTTTGCTAGAAAATTACTTGGAACCCCCAAACATTATACATTTTTTTTTCTAACACCCTAGAGAATAAAATGGCGGTCGTTGCAACAATACTTTTTGTCACAGCGTATTTGCGCAGCGGTCTTACAAGCGCACTTTTTTGGGAAAAAATGCAAATTTTTATGAATTTAAAAATAAATAAAAGTTAGTCCAATTTTTATTTATTTTTTATATTGTGAAAGACGATGTTACGCCGAGTAAATTGATACCCGACATGTCACGCTTCAATATTGCGCTCTGCTCGTGGAATGGCGCCAAACTTTTACCCTTAACCACTTCCTACCCGGTCAATAACAGATTGACGTCCGGGAAGTGGTTCTGAAATCCTGACTGGATGTCTATTGAAGTTCTGCAGGATATCCTGCCGGGGGCGCACAGCGCGACGATCAGTGATGCGGAGGCTCTTTACCACGTGATCAGCCGTGTCCAATCACCGATGATCACGATGTAAACAGGAAGAGCTGACAGACGCAAGTACAGGAGAGCCGATCGGCGGCTCCCCTGACAGGGGCGGTTCGCGCTAATTGTTTATCAGCGCAGCCCCCCCTCAGATGCCCACACTGGACCACCAGGGAAGGGCAAAAAAAAAAGGGGGCAAAAAAGAAAAGGCAGTAAAAAAGATGCCAATCAGTGCCCACAAATGGGCACTGACCGGCAACATAGATCCATCAGTGCCACCCCACAGTGTCCATCAGTGCTACCCCTCAGTGCCCATCCATGCCCAGTGCCCATCTGTGCCACCCATAAGTAACCATCAGTGCCACCCATCTGTGCCGCTTATGAGTGCCCATCTGTCCCGCCCATGAGTGCCTATCAGTGCCGCATACCAGCGTTGCTGGTATGGTAGCCTTCCCACCCCCGATAACGGTGATCTTGCGGCGAATCCGCCGCAGAGACCACCATTATCGGAGAAACCGGACTGCCGCCTGAAGACGAGAATATCTGGATTATGGTAGCTAGCTGCTGCCATAACAGAGATATCCCTCTTCAAAGTGCCGACGTGTATATATAGACGTGCGGCGGTCCGGAAGTGGTTAATAAAACTTTTTGAATGTTTTAACCACTTAAGAACCGCCGCACGACTATATACGTCGGCAGAATGGCACGGCTGGGCACATGGACGTATATATACGTCTCCTTTAAGAGCCCAGCCGTGGGTCGCACGTGCACGTGACCCAGTCCAGGGCTCCGTGACCCGCGGACCCGATCGCTGCCGGTGTCCCGCAATCGGTCACAGGAGCTGAAAAACGGGGAGAGTGGTCTGAGTATAAACACATCTTCCCCGTTCTTCACAGTGGCAGTGGCAGTGATCGTCACACGTCCAGCCCCCTTACCAAAAATATGTAGAAGAATATGTATCGGCCTAAAATGAGGAGGAAAAAAAAAACATTTTTTTATATCTTTTTTTTGGGGGGGGATATTTATTATAGCAACAAGTAAAAAATATAGAATTTTTTTCAAAATTGTCGCTCTATTTTTGTTTATAGCGCAAAAAATAAAAACCGCAGAGGTGATCAAATACCACCAAAAGAAAGCTCTATTTGTGGAGAAAAAAGGACGTCAATTTTGTTTGGGAGCCACGTCGCACGACCGCGTAATTGTCAGTTAAAGCGACGCGGTGCCGAATCGCAAAAAGGGGCAAGGTCCTTTTACCTGCATAATTTTCCGGGGCTGAAGTGGTTAAATGCCTATTTTTATGTCGGTTATACCGATTCCGACCTTCTAGGGTTCTGTCTTCTTTTTCAGGTTGATGTTGATGGAGAACGTGAACCGGCCGCAGCTCTGGAACGTCTTCAATCAGGTGACCATGCATTCCCAGGACGTGCGGCACCATCGCTTCTGCCTGAGGCTCATGCTGAAAAATCCCGACAATCTGGCCCTGTGCGTCCTGAGTGGCCACAACGCGTTCGTGTCCGGGAGCTTCAAACACGCGCTCGGTATGTGTATAACGTTATATTTGTATGAGTTGTTGGTGTAGAGCGCCGTGCGTGGAAGGAGTCGTATTTCTAGACCAGTGATGGCGAACATTGGCACCCCAGATATTACTACATTTCCCATGATGCTCAGCTACACTGCAGAGTGCATGAGCATTATGGGAAATGTAGTTCCAAAACATCTGGGGTGCCAAGGTTCGCCATCGCTGTTCTAGACCAAGGGCCCTCCGATGTGTTCTATGAGGGCCACACTCAGGGCCGCCATCAGGGGGGTACAGGCAGTAAACCTGTAATTTTTTTTTATTAAAGGGTCAGTTTTTTTTTATTATTATTATTAGAGGTCTGGAGGTCCCCAGGGGCCCGGACGACAACCCCCTTTTTTTTATTAAAAATAAATATATATATATATATAATATATATATATATATATATATATATATATATATTTTTTTTTTATGTTATTTTTATATATATATATATATATATATATATATATATATATATATTATTAAAGGGCCCAGAGGTCCCCAGGGCCCCGGGTGGCAACCCCCCTTTTTTTTATAAAAAAAATTAAATGTTTTTTATATTTTCTTTCTTTTTGTTTTATATATATGTTTTATTTTTATTTATTAAAGAGCCCAGAGGTCCCCAGGGTCCTGTATGGCAACCCTCCCTCTTTTTTTTTATAAATGTTTATTTTTTTATATATATATTTTTTTTATTAAAGGGCCCAGCGGTTTCATATGTTTATTTTTATTAAAGGGCCCAGAGGTCCCGGATGGCAACCCCCCAGGGGGCCAATGCCTGAAGCTGTGTAAGGGGCCCCCATAATTCCTGATGGCGGCCCTGGCCACACCAGAGGATTTACAAATATCTACAAGAAAATCGGTTTTATAAATTAATGAATAACATTTTAATGAATAAATAAACGTACTTTATCACCCATCATCATCGTTGTCATCACCCCCCCACCCCCGCTTACATTAAGGTCCCCATCAGAGTCCCCACCCCCCTTTACATCATCAAAGTCCCCGTTCGATTCCTACCTTACATCAGGCTTCCCCTCACAGTCCCCTCTTAAACCAGGGACCCCATTAGAGTTCTTTTTACGTCAGGGTCCCCATCAGATTCATAACTTACATCAAGGTCCCTATTCTATCCCCCCTTTACATCAGTGTCCCAATCAGAGCCCCCCTTACATCAAAGTCCTCGTTAGATTCCTACCTTACATCAGGGTTCCCCTCAGAGTCCCTCCTTACCCCAGGGACCCCATCAGAGGAGTCTCCCTTACACCAGGGTTCTCATCAGAGTCCTAAAATATTCAGCATGCATTTGTTTTTATATATATATTGTGTGTATAGCCAAAAGTATTGGGACACCTCCCTTTACACGTACATGAACTTTAATGACACCCCAATCTTAGTCTGTAGGGTTCAATATTGAGTTGGCAATATTGAACAAGTATATAAACTAGTGCATGCTGAATATTTTATTTAAAACTATTTTAATACTGGTAAATAAATACATATGAATATATAGAGCTATAAATATATCCCAATACTTTTGGCAATATAGTATTAGTAATATAGTGTGTGTGTGTGTATGTATGTATATATATATATATATATATATATATATATATATATATATATATATATATATATATATATAAATAATTATATATATTTAAAAAATGTGTATATATATATATATATATATATATAATATAATTTTTTTAAATGTGTGTGTGTGTGTATATATATAACATATAAAAAAAATTATAAATGTATATAATATATATTTTTTTTTTTACTTTTTTAAATACAAATTCAGTATGCATTTTTTATTATTTTATTATTATTATTCTTGCAGCTCAGTACGTTCAAGCCTTCCGGATGAAATCCGAAGAGCCAATGCACTCTCTCTGCATCGGATTAACTTTCATTCATATGGCATCCCAAAAGTTTGTGTTGAAAAGACACGCCCTCCTTGTACAGGTATTTTTTCTTTATTTTTTCTTCACAGTTTTTTTTTTCTTCTTTTATATAAAATCACAAGTTTTTTTTTTTTCTTTTGTATAAAATCATCGTTTTTTTTTTTTCTTCTTTTATATAAAGTAATTTTTTTTTTCTTTTACATAAAATCATACTTTTTTTTCTTCTTTTATATAAAATCACATGTTTTTTTCTTCTTTTATATAAAGTATTTTTTTTTCTTCTTTTACATAAAATCATCGGTTTTTTTTTCTTCTTTTATACAAAATCACAGGTTTTTTTTTTCTTCTTTTATATAAAATCACAGGTTTTTTTTTTCTTCTTTTATATAAAGTAATGTTTTTTTTTTTCTTCTTTTGCATTAAATCATAGTTTTTTTTCTTCTTTTATATAAAATCACAGTTTTTTTGTTCTTCTTTTGTATAAAATCATCGTGTTTTTTTCTTCTTTTACATAAAATCATATATTTTTTTTCTTCTTTTATACAAAATCACATTTTTTTTTCTTTTTTATTTTTTTTTGTATAAAATCATCGTTTTTTTTCTTCTTTTATATAAAATTTTTTTTTCTTCTTTTATATAAAATCACAGGTTTTTTTTTTCCTTCTTTTATATAAAGTAATGTTTTTTTTTTTCTTCTTTTGGATTAAATCATAGTTTTTTTTTCTTCTTATATATATAAAATCGCAGGTTTTTTTTTTTTTTCCCTCATTTATATAAAGTAACAGGCATAGAATTTTAAGAGAAACCTTCATTTCCAAAAACACGTTGTCTCCTTTACCATCTCTAGGAATACGGAATGACTTTGCAGATCATTTTGCTTTACTTTTCTCTCTCTGAGCTGTGAAGTTCATTCATTTTTTATTATTTTTAAATAATTTTTTACCATTTTATTTGAATGAGAATTGTACAAAAACGGCAGTTGGGAAGAACAAACGGGGCTATTCAACAAATGTTGGTAACCAGCCTGAAGGGAGTAAATAAATTACATAGGAGGAGGAATAGTGCCCCACCATTGGTATCAGTGAGAGGAATAGTGTCCCATCACTGGTATCAGTGGGAGGAATAGTGCCCCATCATTGGTATCAGTGGAAGGAATAGTGTCCCATCATTGGTATCAGTGGGAGAAATAGTGTCCCATCATTGGTATCAGTGGAGGAATAGTGTCCCATCACTGGTGTCAGTGGGAGGAATAGTGCCCCATCATTGGTATCAGTGGAAGGAATAGTGTCCCATCATTGGTATCAGTGGGAGAAATAGTGTCCCATCATTGGTATCAGTGGGAGGAATAGTGTCCCATCATTGGTATCAGTGGGAGAAATAGTGTCCCATCATTGGTATCAGTGGGAGGAATAGTGTCCCATCATTGGTATCAGTGGGAGAAATAGTGTCCCATCATTGGTATCAGTGGAGGAATAGTGTCCCATCATTGGTATGGGAACAGGGCCTCAAGGGCCAGCTAAAGGCGAGCATCATTTGGAGACCACTGTTGTAGAGTGATGTCTATAGTCCTATGAGATGGATAATGTTGTGAAAATAGTGTAAGCATTTTACACATACTGTATATATATATATATATATTTTTTGTTTTGTTTATAATATATTTAATTGAATGAATTATTATTATTTTTTGGTTTATTTGTCTATTAGGGATTTTCCTTTTTGAATCGATATCTTGACTTGCGCGGCCCTTGCCAGGAAACCTATTATAACATTGGGCGTGCCCTGCACCAGATGGGTCTGACGTACCTCGCTATTCATTACTACCAGCAGGCTCTGGAGCTTCCAGCACTTCAGCTAGAGGTACGATGATGAGGATGGATGGATGATGATGATGAGGAGGATGATGATGATGATGGATGATGATGATGGATGATGATGATGGATGATGATGATATGGATGGATGAGGATGATGATGAGGATGGATGAGGATGAGGATGGATGATGATGATGGATGATGATGAGGATGGATGATGATGATGATGAGGATGGATGATGATGATGATGATGGATGAGGATGGATGATGATGGATGGTGATGAGGATGGATGATGATGATGATGGATGATGATGATGATGGATGATGATGATGATGGATGAGGATGGATGATGATGGATGGTGATGATGGATGGTGATGATGGATGGTGATGATGATGGATGATGAGGATGGATGATGATGGATGGTGATGAGGATGGATGATGATGAGGATGGATGATGCTGGTATGCACTGTAATCACATAAACAGATTATGAAGCCCTATTGAGGAAGGTTTCCCCCAAATACATTGAAAGGAAATCTCTGTGCTGTATAAAGCCCACTGTAAATACAGTACATTGTGATTAGGATTTAATTTTATACTAGATTAGATAACTGTAACTGAACCCCAAATGGGACTGGGGTTAATGCCGTTTAAGATATTCCATTGGGAACCCAAGACAGCCATCGACACTCCACAATCCGGCGTACACGACCCATATCAATTCCCCCAGTAACGAGACACAGCTCTGTTTGAGGTTCAAAAAACGAATAGACCCGTTATTGAAAAAATCTGGCTTTTATATAAAGTTAGTTACCACAATAAACAATGACTCAACTCCACCCACAACAGGACACAATGAGCCCCAATACACATATATCTTTTTGGGTAGACTTTCTGGCACCAGGTCTGACATAATTTACATGAGCTAATTAACTAATCATTTACCCAGACAAGGTGACTCCGAGATATGACCTTTTAACCACTTAAGACCCGGACCAAAATGCAGGTAAAGGACCGGGGCCCTTTTTGCGATTCGGCACTGCGTCGCTTTAACTGACAATTGCGCAGTCGTGCGACGTGGCTCCCAAACAAAATTTGCGTCCTTTTCTTCCCACAAATAGAGCTTTCTTTTGGTGGTATTTGATCGCCTCTGCCATTTTTATTTTTTGCGCTATATACAAAAATAGAGCGACATTTTTTTAGAAAAATCTATATTTTTTACTTTTTGTTATAAGAAAAATCAAATAAACAACATTTTAGTCAAACATTTAGGCCAAAATTTATTCAGCCACATGTCTTTAGTATAAAAAAAAAAATCGCAATATATAAAAAATAAGTTACTTAGCGGGTACAGCGACACTATTACAGCGATCAGAAAAATGATCGCTTAGTGACGCTGGCAATAGGGGGTGAAAGGGTTAACTAGGGCGGTGATCAAGGGGTTAAAACTTTATTGGGGGGTACGGGGGCTACCCTGGACCTAACACTAACTGCCTGTCACACTGACACTAAATGCAGTTATCATACATATATGATTACTGTATTCAGTGACAGGGGGGGTGGAAGGGGGGTGATCGCAAGGGGTTAAGTCTGCCTGCGTGTCCTGGTGTCAGTGTAGTGTTGTGCAGACTTACTATGTGATGTGATCTCTCCTCAGCGGTGGTTGAAAATACCGCCGAGGGGAGAGAACACATCACTTCCTCCTCCTTGTGTTTACACAGGAGGAGGAAGTGATACGGCGGGAGCGCGCGGATTGGCTGGGAGCGATCCGGAGGGGCGGACAAAAACGAATAGCCGCCCCCTCATCCCGGATCGCTCGGCCAGCCGCAGGGACCGCCGCATGTACCAGGGGGGGGGGTCCCGATCGGACCCCCGACCCACGGCAAGGCAGGCACGTATATATACGTTGATATGCCTGCCTGTGCCATTCTGCTGACGTAAATGTACATGCGGCGGTCCGCAAAAAGTTAATATAGACATCCCGGCTCCTCTCACTTGCTATACAATACACATTCCTTTAGTAGACATAATTTACATGAGCTAATTAACTACAACTGATAAGTCGAACATCTGACCTTTAGACTGTCGCAACCCTAATCGCGTTCTGCGATCCACCAATCACGTTCTGCGATCCACCAATTGCGTTCTGAGATCCACCAACTAAAATCTACTGCAGATACCCAAAGCCAGATACAAGTCCAAAGGAGAATGAAGATTTGCAGTCCAAGGACCTAGACTATGGAACGCTCTACCAACCAGCATCCGGTTGGAGGTGAATCACCTGGCCTTGAGAAAGAAACTCAAAACCCATCTTTTTTCTGAGGGCAAAAGTACAGTAGGGAGCGGATACTAAGTGCCCAGAGGCGAATCAGTTTGCATGTGTTGCGCTATATAAGTTTCTCACTCACTCACTCACTTAGACTGTCTGTTAACTCACAATACACATTTATCATCAATAAAGCTTCACACAATACAGTGTCAATTAGCACAACACAACGAAAGGTTCTTAGAAGCCATACTAAGATTCATTTACATCACAGTAGCAGACGACATTAACACCTAACAGTCTGTGTTCCCACATTGAATGAGTCACTCTTTCAATTAACCTGTTGAGTTCAGAGTCAACAACCTGTAAATAGTTCTTACAGATATCCAGGAATATATTGTGGATTACAGACCCATGTTAACCACTTCCATACCGGGCACTTACGCACCTTCCCGCCCAAGCCAATTTTCAGCTTTCAGCGCTGTCGCACTTTGAATGACAATTGCGCGGTCGTGCTACACTGTACCCAAACAACATTGGCGTCCTTTTTTCCCCACAAATATAGCTTTTTTTTGGTGGTATTTGATCACCTCTGCGATTTTTTTTTTTTTTTGCGCAACAACTAAGAAAAGACTGACAATTTTGAAAAAAAATATGTTTTTATTTTTTTCTGTAATTTTTTTTGTAAATAAGTACGTTTTCTCTTTCAATTACGGGCACTGATGGGTACCGATGAGGTAGTACTGATGGGCACCGATGAGGTGGCACTGATGGGCACTCATAGGCAGCACTGGGCACTCATAGGCGGCACAGATGGGCACTCATGGGCGGCACTGATGGGTACTGATAGGTGGGCAGTGGGCATGGATGGGCACTGTGGGGTGGCACTGATGGACACTGTGGGGTGGCACTGATGGACACTGTGGGGTGGCACTGATGGACACTGTGGGGTGGCACTGATGGACACTGTGGGGTGGCACTGATGGGCACTGTGGGGTGGCACTGATAAACACTGAGGGGTGGCACTGTAGGATCCATGTTGCCAGTCAGTGCCCATTTGTGGGCACTGATTGGCATCTTTTTTTTTTTACTGCCCTTTTTGTGTTTTTTTTTTTTTTACTGACTTTTTTAATTAATTTTTTGCCCTTTCCTGGTGGTCCAGTGTGGCGATCCGTGGGGGGGCTGCGCTGATAAACAATCAGTGCAAACCCCCCCTGTCAGGAGAGCCGCCGATCGGCTCTCCTTTACTCACATCTGTCAGACGCGAGTGAAGAAGAGCTATCAACGGCTCTTCCTGTTTACATCGTGATCAGTCATGATTGGACATGGCTGATAACGTGGTAAAGAGTCTCTGCCGGAGGCTCTTTACCGAGATCAGAGATACAGGGTGTCAGACTGACACCCCGCATCACCGATCGCCGCACTGCGCCCCCCCACGGGCGCGCTCCGGCATGAAATCCTGCAGGACGTCAATAGACGTCCAGTCAGGATTTCACAACCACTTCCCGGACGTCAATTGACCATTGACCGGGCGGGAAGTGGTTAAAGCAGTCCAAGATATGTCCATTATTTCTTGGCTCATACTTTGTAAGAGCTTCTTCATTCTACGGGCCCTCCCGTTACAGTAACTATGGCTTTTTTTGTACATTTTACATGTATTTGTACATTTTACTTGACGCTTAAAATTTTATTAATGATGTTGTTGCAAAGGTTTTCTGAGAACAAGTGCTTGTGGAGTTCCCTCACTGGGGTAACAGGGTGGAAATCATTATTTCTTTTGGATTGTCAGTCGGGCGAGATTCAGTATTTTATCTTTTGGTGGAGAATGCGGGCATCAACGAGATTCAGAATTGTATCTTTTGGTGGAGAATGCGGGCATCAGCGAGATTCAGTATTTTATCTTTTGGTGGAGAATGCGGGCATCAACGAGATTCAGTATTGTATCTTTTGGTGGAGAATGCGGGCATCAACGAGATTCAGTATTTTATCTTTTGGTGGAGAATGCGGGCATCAACGAGATTCAGTATTGTATCTTTTGGTGGAAAATGCGGGCATCAACGAGATTCAGTATTTTTTTTTTGGTGGAGAATGCGGGCATCAACGAGATTCAGTATTTTATCTTTTGGTGGAGAATGCGGGCATCAACGAGATTCAGTATTTTATCTTTTGGTGGAGAATGCGGGCATCAACGAGATTCAGTATTTTATCTTTTGGTGGAGAATGTGGGCATCAACGAGATTCAGAATTTTATCTTTTGGTGGAGAATGCGGGCATCAACAAGATTCGGTATTTTATCTTTTGGTGGAGAATGCGGGCATCAACGAGATTCAGTATTTTATCTTTTGGTGGAGAATGCAGGCATCAACGAGATTCAGTATTTTATCTTTTGGTGGAGAATGTGGGCATCAACGAGATTCAGAATTTTATCTTTTGGTGGAGAATGCGGGCATCAACAAGATTCGGTATTTTATCTTATGGTGGAGAATGCGGGCATAAACGAGATTCTGTATTTTTTTTGGTGGAGAATGTGGGCATCAACAAGATTCGGTATTTTATCTTTTGGTGGAGAATGCGGGCATCAATGAGATTCAGTATTTTATCTTTTGGTGGAGAATGTGGGCATCAATGAGATTCAGTATTTTATCTTTTGGTGGAGAATCCGGGCATCAACGAGATTCAGTATTTTATCTTTTGGTGGAGAATGTGTATAATATAAACAATAATTTTCGATTTCTGTGATGTTTGTATGGTATAAGCAAATGCAACATATCGGAGATGTTTGCAAACATGTGTAACATTTAGAGCCGGTTCACACTGGGGCGGCACGACTTTGGGGGGCGACACGGCAAGTCGTCCTGAGGCGATTAGCAAAATGACTTCTGTATAGAAGTCAATGCAAATCACCCCGAGTCTCCCCCGAAGTCGTACAAGAACCTTTTTCTACGTCGGAGCGACTTGCGTCGCTCCCATTAGAACGGTTCTGGTGAATAGAATGGGACGCGACTTGTCAGACGGCTGAGTCGCCTGACGAGTCGCCCCAGTGTGTCGGTTCACACTGGGGCGACACGACTTCCTGCACGACTTTCAGAGGCAACTCCAACACGACTTGAGCATGAACCACAGGGCGATCTGGGGCGATTTACAACACGACTTGAAGTCGTCTTTAGGACAGGAGACTTTCCAGTGGCCAATCAAACAACAATCGGCTCTGTGGGAGGGAGGGGGAGGGGTTTGCCTGAGAAATGTATGTTATCTTCCTGGAAAGTTACTTCAGTTAAGACAGTGGTCAGACTTCTGAGGCGACTTCCATTGAAATCAATGGGTACAAATCGCCTAGAAGTCGGATTGAAGTCGTACAGGAACCTTTTCTGAGGTCGGAGCGACTTCAGTAGTGTGTATAGTGGCTCTCATTCACTTCCATTGATTTTCTCAACCACACGACTTGGGGAGACTTCAAGTCGGATCCCAGGTCGCCCCAGTGTGAACCGGTGACGCGTCATATTCGGCTCCCTATCACACAATGCTCCGGAAGTGCCGTAGCGGCCAACTGCGCATGCGCGATGTGTTCCAAACGCAATTGTGATGCGTTCCAAACGCAATTGTGATGAGTTCCAATTGATTTACGACAGTACACACCAGCGAAGCCGTCATTTAGGGCGACGTGGACTTAGGGGAAAGTGGCCAGTCGCTCCGCTCGCTCGGCCTCCTGGCTCTTTCTTTTTAACATCCTCCAATCCACTTAAGGACCGCCTACTGCACATTTACGTCGGCAGAATGGCACGGCTGGGCACATCAGCGTATATATACGTTGGTTTTAGTACCCAGCCGTGGATCACGGGCGCGCGGCCGCGGCGCGCTCCCGTGACTCGGTCTGAAGCTCCAGGAACGGGACCGCGGGATTCGCGGACCCGATCGCCGCTGCAGTGCGGCGATCCGTCCCTGGAGCTGAAGAACGGGGAGAGCCGTGTGTAAACAAGGCTTCCCCGTGCTTCACTGTGGCCGCAGCATCGATCGCGTCATCCCTGTAATAGGGGGACGCGATCGATGACGTCACACCTACAGCCACACCCCCCTACAGTTGTAAACACACACAGGGTACACTTAAATTCACAGCGCCCCCTTGTGGTTAACTCCCAAACTGCAACTGTCATTTCCACAGTAAACAATGCAATTTAAATGCATTTTTTGCTGTGAAAATGACAATTGTCCCAAAAATGTGTCAAAATTGTCCGAAGTGTCCGCCATAATGTCGCAGTCACGAAAAAAAAACGCTGATCGCCGCTATTAGTAGTAAAAAAATTTTTTTTTTATAAAAATGCAATAAAATTATCGCTTATTTTGTAAACGCTATAAATTTTGCGAAAACCAACCGATAAATGCTTATTGCGATTTTTTTTACCAATAATATGTAGAAGAATACGTATCGGCCTAAACTGAGGGGAAAAAATGTTTTTTTATATATTTTTGGGGGATATTTATTATAGCAAAAAGTAAAAAATATTGATTTTTTTTTTAAATTGTCGCTCTATTTTTGTTTATAGCGCAAAAAATAAAAACCGCACAGGTGATCAAATACCACCAAAAGAAAGCTCTATTTGTGGGGAAAAAAGGACGCCAATTTTGTTTGGGAACCACGTCGCACGACCGCGCAATTGTCAGTTAAAGCGACGCAGTGCCGAATCGCAAAAAGGGGCAAGGTCCTTTACCTGCATTTTGGTCCGGGTCTTAAGTGGTTAAGGAAAGAGCCTGGATGCCGAACCAGGTTTCGCTGGTGTGCACTGCCGTAAATCCATTGGAACGCATCGCAGATGCGTTTGGAACGCGTCGCGCATGCGCAGTTGGCCGCCACAGCACTTCCGCAGCATTCTGTGATGAGGAGCAGAGTATGACGGTACACCGGCTCTAATACAAGTGGGGGGATTTGCTTTTCTGTTAATGCAAATAAACACTTATGAGGATGAATATAGAAGGGCGATGGCAGATCCCTCAAGTCTGCCCTTTTTTATATTCTTTATTTCCATCTTTTTTTTTTTTTTTACTGTTTTCTCTTATAAGTATGAGTCAATGTTTGTTACAAGCACGGGTGAATACACTTACTGTTGATTGACTCCCTACTTGTGCCGGAATTCCCAGCGTAGGCATTCCTGCTAGCTCAGCTCTTGGCCAATGAGACCAGATGTTCCTACAGCTTGGAGCTCAGCCAGATGTTTCTTTCTTGTGTAAGTGACCTCCATCCAGACAGAACTATGAATTGTCCTCAAAATATATCCTGGTCATTGTAACGGAATGGCCCGTGATACCCAGAGACTTTTGAAGGATGCGGGGTACTCCTGTGCCAGCTTCACCAATGACTCTTGGGTCTAGGGTCATCCTATGTCCATTGGGGGCATAAGATGACTGAGAACTGATATCATGGATTACATGAGATGGGACAGTAATGATAATTCATGTATTGCAGGATCTTGAAATATTACAGGTGGTTAATTCTAAACCCAACAGGTCAATAGAGTGTCTCCTTCGATGTAAAACATAGACTGTTGAGGTGCTAATTAAGTCTACCTGGCTGCACTGATAAAAGCTTGCTGTGATTGCATTCTATTGTCTATTGTGCTAATTAAAGGAGTTGTAAAGGAAAAAAATGTTTTGCCTAAAGTTAATGTCTGCAAGGTAGACAGATGGAATAGTGTGAAAATTATTATATAATAAGATGCGCTAATATTAACTTATAGGTGTAAATCATACAAACAAACAAATCAGGGAGAAACAGTCTCCATATGTGTAGGAAGTCCTTAATCAAGTGCACAGTGAAGGCAGCAGCACGAATTCCATTGAAGAAAGGAACATAAACATAACATAAACGATGCCCTCCTTCACTAAGAGTGTGGATCCCAGTCCTTCAAACTGTGAATCAGGTGATCAGGCACTCGTATGCGGATAGATATGAAAAAAGGAAAAAAGAAAACCTCATTGCACAAACATCAGGTAACAGGCGGATAATGCGATCCAAAAACATCAACAGATGCACTCACGGATCCCCGCTTAGTATAAGCTTGAAACGCCACTCAGTGTGCTGTCTCCTCAACTCGATCCGATAGACTCGGATTCGATCGTAGGCTCCTCCCTACGCGTTACGTCACGGGCACGCGACTTATTCATGGGATAGTGTAATGATTCTGTTAACAAACGAGTAAATACCTATTAAATTTCTTCATCTATATCACCTCCGACGTTCTAGTTTCTGTTCTCTCATTCACTTCCTGGTTTGCATCACTTGTTCATGTAAGAACTACATTTCCCAGTATGAATTGCAGCACGCCCCGTAATTCACACCTCCTTGACGTCTCTAACGCGTAGAGAGCGTCCTGCCGCACAGATGTAGTTCCCAGGAGGGGGCGAGCACGTCACTGACCACCGCAGTAAAGCCTCCCTTCACGGTGGTCAGTAAAACCAGACAAGCAGCAAGTGAACAGAACAGAGAAGAAATAGAGCAACTTCTGAGCAAAAACGAACAATGAGGAAGTGAAAAGAGGAATGTCTGCAGGTAAAGGATGCTTATTATGAAAAAAAAAATGTTTTTGTTTACAATTCCTTTAAGGCCTCGTACAAACGTTGACGCCGCCACGTCACCGCAACAGGAAGTGAAACACTTCCGCGCATGCGTCAAAATCATTTGGCGCGTGTGCGAGAAGACATGTCTGATGGTTAGCGTACTAACCAGCAGACATGTCGGGCGGACGGGTTCCCAGCCGACAGTTTGGTAAGCATGCTTTCAAATCTGTCGGCTGGCCAAATCCGTCTGCTCGCCCGTACACACGATCGAATCTGTCTGCTGGGACGGTCTAGCAGACCGTTTCCAGCAGACAGATTTGGTCGTGTGTACGCGGCCTTAGTCTGCCTCTCAAGAATCTTTCATTGTGTGAAGTTCTATTGATGATAATATGTGTTGTGACTTAGCACCCTCTAAAGGTCAGACGTCTGACTTACGTCTACAAAGGCATGTGTGTTGAATAGCAGGTGAGAGTTACAACGTCTGACTTATCAGATGTAGTAATTAACTCGTGTGGATTCGGTGCCAGAAAGTCTGACTAAAGATGCGTATTGAGTTCCTTGTGTCATGTTGTGGGTGGAGTTGAGTCATTGTTCACTCTTGGTTTCTACTGCATAAAAGAGTTTTAACATTAAAGCATCCATTCGTTTGACCCAGAGAACAGAGCTTGTGTCTGGTTATTCTGGGGAATCTAATGGGTCCTGTCTGCTGGATTGTTGGAGTGTCGGATAAGCTGTCTTGGGTTGGTGGAATGGAATATCGTAAACGGTGTTAATGCCAGACCGTTACAGTCATATATATATCATTATATTATAATATTCTACTTTTTTTTTGTTTTGTTTTTTGTTTAGGGGATTAATGATGACCAAGTGGACCTAAGGAGAGACATTGCCTTCAATCTTTCTCTCATTTACCAGAGCAGTGGCAACACAGATATGTCTCGAAGGCTTTTGTTTACTCATTGTATCATATAGCGTCTTTATTTTTATTTTTTTTATTAATTGTATGGACAATAAATCTTTTTGTATATAAAATTGTTAACTGTGTGCATGCGTTTGTTGAGTAATAGATACACTAAAGTCGCTAGTGCATGCTTTTTCATTGGGGTCAATGAGATACTAGCTAGTCATAAATGTTGACTGATGAAGGACCGCAATATCATTTTATTTATTTAATACAGCTGTCATGGATATGCAGTAATGTCTGGCAGCTTACATTCCATGGTCCAGCTTACATTCCAGGCTCCATGTGTTTATCTTAGAGGCCAGGCCCTCTCACCTGGCTGCCTTTATCATCTCTCCTCCCTGTATGGCTCCACCCCAGGTCATTCCAGGAACTCTATATTAACCAGTGGACTGCAGGTCTATATTGCTGATCAAAGTTGTTTGTTAGCTTTGTGTTCCTGCTTGCCGTGTGCTACAGAGAAAGGAGTCACCGCTCCAGGTGGGATTACTATATGGTTACAGGTGGTGCAGGATACTGAGGGTGCTGGCGGTGCACTAAGCAAAATGAGGACAAAGAAAAATGGATAGCCGCACTCCAAAACCTGATGGGTGGTCTTTTATTCAATAGACAGCATGTACAAAAATAGGGTCACATCAATAGAAAACAAGGAGCAGCCGACGCGCTTCGCACTGGATCAGTGCTTATTCATGGCTGTCTCTGTGTACCGATTTTGGCTTTTCCCCGACTACTCTTGTTTGCCTGTGACCCAGACCCTTGGCCTGTCCCTTGTTTATCCTTGCCTGCTAGTCGCCCAGACTAGCTTGGCTTAACCCTTCATTATTTCTTGTGTCCTGAGTGGCTGCTTCCCCTCTCTCCCTACGGAGCGTGACCTGGGGGACTCTGGGGGCTATGACCTGGATTCAGTTGCAGCGAAGACCATCCTCACCATTAGAGGCTCTGGTGAACACCAACTGGATCTTAGACTCCACACCCTGGGGACTCTTGGGCTCAAGCTTCCTGCAGGATCCCTGTTTGTGCCCCAGTGAACCTCTCCTCCATATCCACTCTGTGGTCCATCCGCAGCAGTCTGCTATAGGGTTCACTACCTTGTGGTGCACCCCTGATTCCAACGGGGTGCATCTGTCATCTGGCCACAGGTGACCTGACAACAGTTACGTATTTATCGCCGTAAATTTACGCAGCACTTTACATATTTTTATTACACATTCACAGCCGTCCCTGCCCCCTAACAATCTTAAGGTCCCATAACTCACATTCATAGATGCACATACTAGGACCAGTTTGGACAGGGGCCATTTAACCTACAAGCATGTCTCCGGAGTACCCTGAGAAAAAACCCACGCCGCCACAGCGAGAACATGTAAACTCCAGAACTGGCGCCAAACTCCCAAGGAAGGAGTAGTGATGGGTAGTTGCAGGATGATCTTCAGCTAGTCCATGATCCTTGTTCCAGTGTATCCTGGTCCTTCATTTACTTCCTGTTACCTACTTGACGTGTTCCTGGACTTCCTTTTGCTTGACTCCAGGTCAGGGGTAGGAAACCTCTGCACTGCAGCTGTGGTGAAACTACAAATCCCATCATGCCTCTGCCTCTAGGAGTCATGCCTGTGATTGTTGGGGTTTTGCAATGTCTCATGGGACTTGTAGTTTCACCACAGCTGGAGGGCCGAGGTTGCCTACCCCTGCTTCAGGTTGTGACCTTAGCTCGCTGAAGACCCTTGTTTCTACTGATTTACCATGTATGGTTCAGACATGGCTCTTGACTTCTCCATCATCTCCAACATGGTACCAGACAACGCCTGTCCCAAATTGATATCTCCTTAACATGGATTCTTTCCCCCCACCTTTTGAATTACATCTCCATCTGTACTGCTTACCTCACCTTGGCTCCAGACAACGTCTCTCTTATCTGCATCCTATTGCTAGACTGTGCATGACCTCGCCTTGGCTCCAGACAACGTCTCTCTTATGGGCATCCTATTGCTCACCCATCTATGGCCTCGCCTTGGTTCCAGACGTCTCTTATCCGCAACCTATTGCTCACCCATCTATGGCCTCGGCTTGGCTCCAGACGTCTCTTATCCGCAACCTATTGCTCACCCATCTATGGCCTCGGCTTGGTTCCAGACGTCTCTTATCCGCAACCTATTGCTCACCCATCTATGGCCTCGGCTTGGCTCCAGACGTCTCTTATCCGCAACCTATTGCTCACCCATCTATGGCCTCGGCTTGGCTCCAGACGTCTCTTATCCGCAACCTATTGCTCACCCATCTATGGCCCCGGCTTGGCTCCAGACGTCTCTTATCCGCAACCTATTGCTCACCCATCTATGGCCTCGGCTTGGTTCCAGACGTCTCTTATTCACAACCTATTGCTCACCCATCTATGGCCTCGGCTTGGTTCCAGACGTCTCTTATCCGCAACCTATTGCTCACCCATCTATGGCCCCGGCTTGGTTCCAGACGTCTCTTATCCGCAACCTATTGCTCACCCATCTATGGCTTCGGCTTGGTTCCAGACGTCTCTTATCCGCAACCTATTGCTCACCCATCTATGGCCCCGGCTTGGTTCCAGACGTCTCTTATCCGCAACCTATTGCTCACCCATCTATGGCTTCGGCTTGGTTCCAGACGTCTCTTATTCGCAACCTATTGCTCACCCATCTATGGCCTCGGCTTGGTTCCAGACGTCTCTTATCCGCAACCTATTGCTCACCCATCTATGGCCTCGGCTTGGCTCCAGACGTCTCTTATTTGCAACCTATTGCTCACCCATCTATGGCCTCGGCTTTGTTCCAGACGTCTCTTATCCGCAACCTATTGCTCACCTGTGCATGGCCTCAGCTTGGCTCCAGACAACGTCTCTCTTATCCACATCATGTCCCGCGATCAGTCCTCCGGAGCTGAAGAACGGGGAGAGGTGAGTGTAAACACCTTCCCTGTTCTTCGTTGTGGCAGTGTCATTGATCGTGTGTTCCCTGATATAGGTAAACACGATCAATGACATCACACGTCCAGCCCCGCCCCCCTACAGTTGGAAACACATATGAGGTCACACTTAACCCCTTAGCGCCCTCCTAGTGGTTAACTCCCAAACTGCAATTGTCATTTTCACAGTAATCAGTGCATTTTTATAGCACTTTTTGCTGTGAAAATGAGAATGGTCCCAAAAATGTGTCAAAATTGTCTGATGTGTCCGCCATAATGTCGCAGTCATGAGTAGTAAAAAAAATATTAATAAAAATGCAATAAAACTATCCCCTATTTTGTAAACGCTATAAATTTTGCACAAACCAATCGATAAACGCTTATTGCGATTTTTTTTTTTTACCAAAAATATGTAGAAGACTACGCATCGGCCTAAACTGAGGAAAAAAATGTTTTTTTATATATTTTTGGGGGATATTTATTACAGCAAAAAGTAAAAATAATGTTTTATTTTTTTTTCAAAATTGTCGCTCTATTTTTGTTTATAGCGCAAAAAACAAAAACCGCAGAGATGATCAAATACCACCAAAAGAAAGCTCTATCTGTGGGGAAAAAAGGACGCCGATTTTGTTTGGGAACCACGTCGCACGACCGCGCAATTTTCAGTTAAAGCAACGCAGTGCCGAATCGCAAAAACTGCCCAGGTCCTTTACCTGCCTAAAGGTCCGGGTCTTAAGTGGTTAAAAAGACACTGTTCCTTTTACCCTTTAAAGGGGTTGTAAAGGGACAATTTTTCCCCCCTAAATATCTTCCTTTACCTTAGTGCAGTCCTCCTTCACTTACCTCATCCTTCCATTTTGCTTTTAAATGTCTTTATTTCTTCTGAGAAACCCTCACTTCCTGTTCTTCTGTCTGTAACTCCACACAGTAATGCAAGGCTTTTTCCTTGGTGTGGAGTGTTGTGCTCGCCCCCTCCTTTGGACTACAGGAGAGTCAGAACGCCCACTAACACACAGCTCCTTTCTTTATCTGCAATGTAGAGAGCGTCCTGACTCTCCAGTAGTGCAAGGGAGGGGGTGAGCACGACACTCCACACCAGGGAGAAAGCCTCGCATTACTGTGTGGAGTTACAGACAGAAGAACAGGAAGTGAGGATTTCTCAGAAGAAATAAGGACAGTTAAAAGCAAAATGGAAGGATGAGGTAAGTGAAGGAGGACTGCACTAAGGTAAAGGAAGCTATTTAGGGGGAAAAAATACCTTTACAACCCCTTTAAAGGGCAAAATGACATTGCTTGAACATAGCTCAACCCCCCTGTTATGTATACTTACCCTGCCAGCTTTGCCCCTTCCTGCTGGAGAGTATCTACCTTTCTAAGTTAGGGTGTTGACTTCATGGAAACACCATGACACTGTTTGGACCTAGGCATTGTCCACTCTTCTACCGGCTCAGCTTTAGGAGACAAACCATTTGCATGGGCAAAAGGACGTACCTGTACGCCCCCTTTGGGAAAGCGGCGTTGTGGACACGCACGCACGCCGTGAGCCCGGCGACGGGTCCTGCGGACTCGATCGCCGCAGGGATACCCGAGATCGTCTCGCAGTGAGGAAGAACGGGGAGATGCTGATGTAAACAAGTATCTCCCCGCTCTGCCTAGTGACAATTACACTGATCACAGCTCCCTGTAATCGGAATCGGTGACCACCAATGTGTCACACACAGTCCATCTCCCATACAGTTAGAATCACTCCCTAGGACACACATAACCAATTCAGCAGCCCCTACTGGTTAACCCCTTCCCTGCCAGTGTAATTTTCACAGTTATCAGTGTATTTTTATAACCAGGGTTTTTTTTTTTTTTTTTTTTAGAGAATAGGTGCAGGAACTACCTCCTTCCAAGTCACCTCTTGTGTCCACCTCTGAGCACCATTCCTTGGTTCCACCCTCTACCCACCTCCGAGCACCATTCCTTGGTTCCACCCCCTACCCACCTCCGAGCACCATTCCTTGGTTCCACCCCCTACCCACCTCCGAGCACCATTCCTTGGTTCCACCCCCTACCCACCTCCGAGCACCATTTCGTGGTTTCACCCCCTACCCACCTCCGAGCACCATTCCTTGGTTCCACCCCTACCCACCTCCGAGCACCATTCCGTGGTTCCACCCCCTACCCACCTCCGAGCACCATTCCATGGTTCCACCCCCTACCCACCTCCGAGCACCATTCCTTGGTTCCACCCCTACCCACCTCCGAGCACCATTTTGTGGTTCCACCCCCTACCCATCTCTGAGCACCATTCCTTGGTTTCACCCCCTACCCACCTCTCAGTAATGGATACAGACCCAAGTATCAATTTGTGGCTCTAAGTAATTTGTATGTAATTTGTTAAAATCGATCCCCTGTAGCCAACAACAACGGGGCACCTTCAGCAACAATAGACTCTAAACAGCTAGCAGCAATAGACCCCTCCCTCCACAGTAGATGTCTCCCAGCAACAAATGTTTCACAGTACCATAGGAGCCCCCCAGCAACAATAGATCCCCCACCAGCAACAACTGACCTCCTCAGCAAAAAATAGACCCTTCCACTAAACAAAATAGATCCTCTCCAGCAACAACAGATCCCCCAGCAGCCAGCATCAATAGACCCTCCAGTACACCCCAACACCCCTTGCCATTACATACATTCAAAGCTAGAGGTGCTGGAACTGCATCCCTCCCACGTTCCTGCTGAAAAAAAGCCCTGTTTATAACATTGATCGCTGTAAAAATGACAATGGTCCCAAAAATGTGTCCGATGTGTCTGCCATAATGTCGCAGTCTCGATAAAAATCGCTGATTACTAGTAAAAAAATTTTTTTAAAAAAATGCCATAATCTGATCAATAAAGGCGTATTGCGATTTATCTTTTACATACCTTGGGCCAGATTCTCAAAAGAGATACGACGGTGTATCTCTGTTTTTTTTACTGGGTATCTATGCGTCTGATTCCTAGAATCACTTACGCATAGATACAGTGAAGATCCGACAGGTGTAAAACACTTACACGGTCGGATCGTAGATGTAATGACTTTCCTGGCCACTAGGTGGCCTTTACTTTGTTTTCTCATTTGCCTATGCAAATGAGCCTAATACGCCGATTCCCGAACGTTTTTACGCCGCCCCGTCGTCGTTTCCGTAAGCATAAACCTACCCCTGCTATATGAGGGGTAACCTTACGAAGTTCCGTCGTATGCCATGTTTAACTATGGCGTCGGGTCAGCGTTGTCTTTTTCCGTCGGTTGCGTCGTTTTACTAAGTCGTTCGCGAATAGGGCATTGCGTAAGTGACGATCACGTCGGTTTCAACGACGTTTTCCGACGTGAGCTGGAGCATGCGCACTGGGCTTTTTTCCTGGCCGGCGCATGCGCAGTTCGATTGCCGCGGGGGCGCGCTTAATTTAAATACAAGCCGCCCCCTTTGAATTACGCGGGGATACGCCGGGCCATTTACACTACGCCTCCGTAAACTACGGAGCAAGTGCTAGGAGAATATGCCACTTGCTCCATTAAGTTGCAGCGGCGTCGTGTAAATGGCTTACGCTACGCCGCCGCGGATTGTATGTGAATCTGGCCCCATATATGTAGAAGAATACGTATCGGCCTAAACTAAGGAAAAAAAATATTTATATATTTTTGGGGGATATTTATTATGGCAAAAAGTAAAAAATATTGATTTTTTTTTTCCCAAAATTGTCGCTCTATTTTTGTTTATAGCGCAAAAAGTAAAAACCGCAGAGGTGATCAAATACCAGCAAAAGAAACCTCTATTTGTGGGAAAAAAAGGATGCCAATTTTTTTTTCTTTTTCTGGGAGCCACGACGCAGTGCCGAATCACAAAAAATGGGCCGGTCTTTGTCCGGGCGCCGAAGTGGTTAAGACATCTCTTAGCAATTTTACAAATTTGTATGAAATCCTTTCATAAATTTGATGTTTTGGGAACAAAAAAATATCTTCCAAAGTAACTTTTTTTTTTAAACTAGTTTAGTTCATCAAATGACGGGAAACGGAGACCAGGCGGGGGGGGGGGGGGTGTGGGCCATCGAGATACGGCAGCAGTCATTCCGGAAAAAAAACATCGTAAAGGATGATAACGTTATTATCAGCACATGCATGGTCTATCAGCCAATGGCAGGATGCGAGTCTCCGAGATATGGCTGGGGGTTCTTTTCTTAAAGCGGAGCTCCACCCTAAAGTGGAACTTGCACTGATCGGAACCCTCCCCCCCTCCGGTGTCACATTTCACACCTTTCAGGGGGGTGCAGATACCTGTCTAAAGACAGGTATTTGCACCCACTTCCGGCCCAGCATTCACGGGCAAAAGACGGGCATTGCATCACATCCTGGCGCCCCCCTGTTGTGTGCTGGGAACTCTCAGCTCCCAGCACACAGCGGAAGCCAATCGGCGGGCATAGCGCGACTCGCGCATGCGCCGTAGGGAACCGGGCAGTGAAGTCGGAGCACTTCACTTCCTGGTTCCCTCACCATGGATAGCGGGGGGGGGGGGGGCAGCAGAGTGAGGAGCGATCGCTCGTCCTCTGCTGTGGATGACGCTGGAATCCAGGACAGGTAAGTGTCCCAATATTAAAAGTCAGCAGCTGCAGTATTTGAAGCTGCTGGCTTTTAATATTTTTTTTTGGCCGCTTAAATTTTTCGTAAAAATAACCCCTTCCCGCCGAGCGTACGTACATATGCGTCCTTGGCTTTCAAAGGTTATACCGTGATGATGCCCGCAGCTGCAGGCGTCACCCCATTACCATTTTTTTTTTTTTTGAGCAGGCGATCAGCTTTCCAGCGATAACCGATGCAGCTAAAAGCCACTTTGCTGTTATCCCGGAGGAGCGGGAGCGATCCACGATGTGCCACTTCCGGCGCCTAGAGAGACACACCATAAACCAGGGATGGACTGGCCATTGGGACTACAGGGAGTTTCCCGGTGGGCCGATGGCTCAGTGGGCCGGCTTCAGTGACAGTGGACTGCTGCCCCCTCCGCTCCTGTCTCTCCCTCCCAGCAGCGCTCACCTGGGGGGAACAAAGAAGCAGGGGAGGGCCAGAGGAGCAGGGGGGACAACAGAGGAACATGGGGGGACAGGACAGACATCTGACTCAACAGCTATGGCCTGGGAGTTTCTAACTTTTGCCTAATCTTGTCCCATAAGGGGGGGAACCAAACTGATTCTTTGCCCCGGGTAAAATAATGTCTAGCTTTCCCACTGGTACTGCCTATGAGAGTACCAGTACCATAAAGTAGAATGACTAGTGGCTAGTGAAGGGGGAGAGGGGGCTTGGGTGGCTGGGAGGGGTGCAGGAGTTGTCCAGCCACCATGGGAGAGACCTGTCAAAGTGGGCCAGTCTGGATGAAGTCCAGGGCCAAATTTCTGTCCCAGTCCAGCCCTGCCATAAACGGCTTCCTTCCAGTCTCCTGAATGTAAACAGTCAGTCAGCTGAGCTGTCCTCTGGCCCTTCCAGCTGTTTCCGAGGCTCTCCGGCGCCCCCTCTCACCTCTGGCCACATGCGATATTGCATTCCATTGAAGTCAATGCGGAACAAATTATTTTCGTTTCCATTGACTTCAATGGGGAAACTCGCTTTGATATGCGAGTGCTTTGGATTACGAGAATTCTCCTGGAACGGATTATACTCGTAATCCAAGGTTCCCACCAAAAAGTCCCACCAAAAAAGTGCCCCTCTGTCCACAACTACTCCAACAGTCAGCTGGAACTGAGGGGTAGAATTTTGACAGCCTCTTTGGGACCTTGTACCTTCTCACCAGAAATGTGTAGCAGGGTTCCAGGCAATGTGGATTTATAGGGGCTCACAGGATATCTAAATGAATTATATTAGCATGTGAATCGCCAATGGTTTTTTTTTCACCTTTTTATATCTTTCACCTTTAACCACTTAAGGACCCCTTCACGCCGATATACGTCGGCAGAATGGCACCGGCACGTACAGGTACGTCGCCTTTAAGAGCCCAGCCGTGGGTCGCGACCTAGTCCTGAGCTCTATGACCATGCCCGCAGGACCTGCGGACCCGATCGGCACCGATTTCCCACGATCGGGTCACAGGAGCTGAAAAACGGGGAGAGGCGAGTGTAAACAAACCTTCCCCGTTCTTCTCTGTGGCAATGTCAGCGGTCGTCTGTTCCCTGTTACAGGGAACGATGATCAGTGACGTCACACGTCCAGCCACGCCCCCCTACAGTAAAAAAAAAACACAATAGGACACACTTAACCCCTTTAGCGCCCCCTAGTGGTTAACCCCTTCACTGCCATTGTTATTTTTACAGTAATTAGTGCATTTTTATAGCACTTTTCGCTGTGAAAATGACAACGATCCCAAAAATGTGTTGAAAGTGTCTGATGTGTCCGCCATAATGTCGCAGTCACACAAAAAAAAAATCGCAGATTGCCGACATTACTAGTAAAAAAAAAAATTTATATAAAAATGCCACTAAACTATCCCCTATTTTGTAAATGCTATAACTTTTGCGCAAACCAATCGTTAGACGCTTATTGCAAATATTTTTTAACAAAAATATGTAGAAGAATACGTATCGGCCTAAACTGAGGAAAAAAAATGTTTTTTTTTTATACATGTTTGGGGATATTTATTATAGCAAAAAGTAAAAAATATTGATTTTTTTTTTTCAAAATTGTCGCTCTATTTTTGTCTATAGCGCAAAAAATAAAAACCGCAGAGGTGATCAAATACTAGGGTTGTCCCGATACCAGTATCGGTATCGGGACCGATACCAAGTATTTGCGTGAGTACTTGTACTCCCGCAAATACCCCCCGATACCTAAATAGAATACCCCCCCCGCCACCACCGCCACATACCGCCGCGTTAATCCCGTGCATTACAGCGCCGCATTACAGACACCTTTCGTTTGAATTCTTGTAATGCCCGCCGCGCCATTTATAGACACTCCCCTTCTCAGGATTGGACAGATCTGTCCAATCCCGAGCAAGGGGGAGTGTCTATGCACTGAGCCGTGTATAGACACTCCCCCTTGCTCGGGATTGGACGGATCCGTCCAATCCCGAGAAGGGGAGTGTCTATACGCGGCGGGCATTACAAGGATTCAAACGAAAGTTGCCTGTAATGCGGCGCTGTAATGCACAGGGATTAACGCGGCATCATCTACTACTAGGTATGGGGGACATGGCTGCAATATGGGGGACATGCATGGCTGCATCTGTGGGGGACATGCATAGCTGCATCTGTGGGGGACAGGACATGGCTGCATATGTGGGGGGACATGCATGGCTGCATCTGTGAGGGACATGCATGGCTGCATATGTGGGGAACAGGACATGGCTGCATCTGTGGGGGACATGCATAGCTGCATCTGTGGGGGACAGGACATGGCTGCATATGTGGGGGGACATGCATGGCTGCATCTGTGAGGGACATGCATGGCTGCATATGTGGGGAACAGGACATGGCTGCATCTGTGGGGGACATGCATGGCTGCATATGTGGGGGACAGGACATGGCTGCATCTGTGAGGGACATGCATGGCTGCATATGTGGGGGACATGCATGGCTGCATCTGTGAGGGACATGCATGGCTGCATATGTGGGGGACAGGACATGGCTGCATCTGTGGGGGACAGGACATGGCTGCATCTGTGGGGGACAGGACATGGCTGCATCTGTGAGGGACAGGACATGGCTGCATCTGTGGGGGACAGGACATGGCTGCATCTGTGGGGGACATGCATGGCTGCATCTGTGGGGGACAGGACATGGCTGCATCTGTGGGGGACAGGACATGGCTGCATCTGTGGGGGACAGGACATGGCTGCATATGTGGGGGACATGCATGGCTGCATCTGTGAGGGACATGCATGGCTGCATATGTGGGGAACAGGACATGGCTGCATCTGTGGGGGACATGCATGGCTGCATATGTGGGGGACAGGACATGGCTGCATCTGTGAGGGACATGCATGGCTGCATATGTGGGGGACATGCATGGCTGCATCTGTGAGGGACATGCATGGCTGCATATGTGGGGGACAGGACATGGCTGCATCTGTGGGGGACAGGACATGGCTGCATCTGAGAGGGACATGCATGGCTGCATCTGTGGGGGACAGGACTTGGCTGCATCTGAGAGGGACATGCATGGCTGCATCTGTGGGGGACAGGACATGGCTGCATATGTGGGGGACAGGACATGGCTGCATATGTGGGGGACATGCATGGCTGCATCTGTGAGGGACATGCATGGCTGCATATGTGGGGAACAGGACATGGCTGCATCTGTGGGGGACATGCATGGCTGCAATATGTGGGGGGACATGGCTGGATATATGTGGGGGGACATGGCTGCAATATGTGGGGGGACATGGCTGGATATATGTGGGGGGACATGGCTGCAATATGTGGGGGGACATTAACAAAAAGTATCGGTATTCGGTATCGGCGAGTACATGAAAAAAGTATCGGTACTTGTACTCGGTCCTAAAAAAGTGGTATCGGGACAACCCTATCAAATACCACCAAAAGAAAGCTCTATTTGTAGGGGAAAAAAGGACGCCAATTTTATTTGGGAGCCACGTCGCACGACCGCGCGATTGTCAGTTAAAGCGACGCAGTGCCGAATCGCAAAAAGGTGCCCGGTCCTTTAGCTGCATAATGGTTCGGGGCTGAAGTGGTTAAACTAAAAAAAGCTATTGTCCAACAAAGCCTGTATCCAATAATTCTTTTCAGAAGTTCATAGGGGAAGGTGAAACGGGATGTCTGAAGTCTGCCGACTTTATCACCACTTTCCAAAGCTTCCTGTAAGGGCAAAAAAAACACACACACATTGTGTGAGATGATAAAGCGTTTTCATGCATTGTCCCGGAGAAGCTTATTTTAGGTTTCCCGAACGCAACTGACTTTTTATTGTAGAAGACAAAATTCCGAAGTTTTTGTGAATGAAAAGAAAATTGTATTCATTTTGAGAAACTGAACACTGAGAAGTCAAAACCGATGAAAGGAATTTATTCAATTAAATGTGAAATGCGGTTCAATCAGGGGCGGACTGACAACTCATAGGGGCCCCGGCAATAGGAGATTATGGGGCCCCACAGTATACACAGACACACAAAATACAAACACACACACACACACAGTATACACATACACACACACACGGGCAGACTGACAACTCAGGTCCCTCCGGGCAATAGATTACGGGGCCACACAGTATACACACACACACACAGTATACACACACACAGTATACACAGTATACACACATAGACACACAAGATACACACACACACACAGGCGGTCTGACAACTCGGGGCCCTCCGGGCAATAGATTACGGGGCCACACAGTATACACACACATACAGTATACACATATACAGTAGACACACAAAATACACA
Source organism: Rana kukunoris (assembly GCA_029574335.1). Taxonomy (NCBI): domain Eukaryota; kingdom Metazoa; phylum Chordata; class Amphibia; order Anura; family Ranidae; genus Rana; species Rana kukunoris. The sequence continues at coordinate 8,888,999 of CM056057.1, read as the reverse complement.
CACACACGGTATACACACACACAGGCGGTCTGACAACTCGGGGCCCTCTGAGCAATAGGAGATTTTGGGGCCCCGGGCAATAGGAGATTATGGGGCCCCCGGGCTATAGATATAGATATGGGGCCACACAGTATACACACAGACACACAAAATACACACACACACACACAGTATACACATACACACGGGCGGACTGACAACTCAGGTCCCTCCGGGCAATAGATTACGGGGCCACACAGTATACACACACACACACATACAGTATACACATATACAGTATACACACATAGACACACAAGATACACACACACAGTATACACACACACAGGCGGTCTGACATCTCGGGGTCCTCCGGGCAATAGGAGATTATGGGGCCCCAAGCAATAGATTATGGGGCCACACAGTATATACACACACATACAGTATACATACACAGCACACACAGGGGCGCACTGACCATTCGAGCACTGCCCGAGGGTCCCATGCTACTAGGGGACCCCATTAGGGTTGCCAGCCTCAGTAAAACCAGGGACAGTATGTACATTTTTGTTTTTTTAAATCCCAAGATTATAGCTGCCCCGCCTCTCCAGTACCTTTTCAGTGTGTGTGTGTATTCTGTGTGTATGTATACTGTATGTGTGTTTGTGTATAGTGTGTGGCCCCATAATCTATTGCCTGGGGGCCCCATAATCTCCTATTGCCCATTGGCCCCATAATCTCCTATTGCCCGGGGGCCCCATGATCTCCTATTGCCCGGGGGCCCCATGATTTGTCAGTCCAACCCTGCACACACACAAACAATATACACACACAGTATACATACACACACGCACACAGTATACCACACAGTATACCAGTGGCAGCTGGGGTGGCGCAAACAAACGAAAAAAATAAAATAAAATTGCAGCCTCACTGGGCCCATCAAACGCAGCCACTGTGCCATCAATTGTCACCACTGTGCCATGCCATCAAACTCAGCCACTGTGCCCATCAATTGTCGCCACTGTGCCATGCCATCAAACTCAGCCACTGTGCCCATCAATTGTCGCCACTGTGCCAATTGTCGCCACTGTGCCTTGTAATTGTAGCCACTGTGTCCTTGAATTGTCGCCACTGTGCCCTTGAATTGTCGCCACTGCGCCCTGTAATTGTCGCCACTGTGCCCTGTAATTGTCGCCACTGTGCCCTTTAATTGTCGCCACTGTGCTAATTGTCGCCACTGTGCTCTGTAAAATGCTGCCCCCCCGGCACTTACCTTTCTGGGGTTACCGGCTGAGACGCCTGTCAGTCTTATCCAAGGGACGCATGGGGGGTGCGTCCCTTGGATAAGTACGGAATTTGGAAGCCGATTAGAGCTTAAGGGCTGTAATCAGAAAGCCTATCAGAGTCATTTCCACAAGCAACCAGCTGCCGTTATTCCAGGTCCGGCCATCTGAATAGGTGGCAGCAGCGGCAACACATAGATTCATGCAATGCATGAATCTATGTATTGTATTCAGTGGCGGTGCGGGAGCGAGAGGGGGCGGCTCTCCGGCGCCCTCTATGGACGCACCGCCACTGTAAATTGCACTAAGAGCTGTGAACGGTGAAAATGTTCTATTGACCATTTTTTAGATGATTTCCATTCAAAACGTCGAGAGGGAAGCTAAATTAAAAAAGAAAACCGGTATTCGGGAAACGTAAGGGGTAATACAGTATATGGTAATAAAACTTTCTTTAAATGGATGTTGTTTAACCACAACAAACCATAGCAAATAACTGGGAGGCCGGCACTAACCGCAGATATTGGAACCATCTGCAGAACATCAGGAGAAGACCCAACACAGGACCTTGTTTATTAGTCCCTGGAGCTGGAGGACGACGTCTGGGTTGCTGCCTGCAGTTTGAGTGATTTCATGTTGATATCTTTGAAGGACTCTAATACATCCAGACAAATATATACAAAAAAAGGCAGAATAACATCTACAATCTAAACAGAAACCACAAACCTGCTGTCTCTCCGTGGTGTGTTGATTCTCTGCAGGACTTTACCGATTTATTATCTGTGAAATGTTAACTCATCTTCATAAAACACGGGACGGGACACCGAAGGCTACGGTAACAAATCGGGCAACAAATAGTCCAGAGCTAAGAAAAGTAAAACCGGTCAAATATCCGAAATCGCCGTGGAAAGTCCACAGTCTACTGGGAGGTGACCCAAACTTTATTAGAAACCAATATAACCTATAATAATAAACCCTAACCTGCTTTTTACAGCACAGACCAAACACTGGAACCAACTGGTTTTTAACTACGACCATCCAAGGCTAGACCTTTCACGAGCACCATGACGCTAAAAGACCACACATAGAGATAGATGATGGGTGGTTCCATTGAGGTGTCCAGAAGGATAAGTAAAGAAGATGTTGAGGAGATATAGGATTGCACTTGATGAGTGACAAGACGCCTAAAATGTGTTGACTAAGCACTTACATTTGCACAAAGGTCATCTACCTCTTTGTCCCCTGCTCCATCCGTCAACCACTTGTCATACGAAGCTTCAGTAAAAAGGATTATTGGAAGGGCAGCAGTCTGGAACCATTTCCTTAAAGCGGATGGTTCACCAAAAACAAATATTAAAAGCCAGCAGCAACAAATACTGCAGCTGCTGACTTTTAATATTAGGACACTTACCTGTCCTGGAGTCCAGCGGCGTCCGCAGCAGAGGATGAGCGATCGCTCGTCACCCTGCTGCTCCCCCCTCCATCCACGGCGAGGGAACCAGGAAGTGAAGCGCTCCGGCTTCACTGCCCGGTTCCCTACGGCGCATGCGCATGATTCCGAGCATGCCTGTTTTGTGCTTTCGACTTTTGTGTAGCGAACTTGTGTACTGGCGATACAAAAATCAGACAACAGACCGTTGTCCACCAAAAATTTACTAGCCTGCCGCGAAATGAGAAGCATCATCTCTTCCTCTCCTCTTAACAGCCGTGACCTGAGAGGGGGGGGGGGGGGCTGTAAGTAAACGCAAGCTCTCCTCTCTCCAGCCGCTACATGAGAGAGCGAGGGGAATCATTTAGATGTTCCTTTGCATGACTGTACATTTTGCCTTCTTTCGGAGGGGGACTCGCCGTGTTTGGAGGAAGAAAAATGCCAAATGCCGACTATGACCCTAATGCCTCGTACACACGGCCGGACTTTCCGAGAAAAATAGTCAGACAGGCTTTTTTTCTGTGTAGCCTCCATCGAACTTTTTTTGTCTAAAGTCCGACGGACCTTAGATAGAGAACATGTTCTCTATCTTTCCATCGGACTTCTGACGGACTCACGGCGGACTTTTGCATGGTCAAAAGTAGGGTTGTCCCGATACCGATACCAGTATCGGTATCGGGACCGATACAGAGTATTTGCGGGAGTACTTGTACTCCCGCAAATACCCCCGATACCAGAATAGAATACTTTTTCCGCCCCCCCCCCCCCCCCGCCGCTGCTGCCGAACGGCGCCGCCGTATAGAAACCTCCCGCCGCATGGGTTAAACATCGTGCGGGAACATCACAGCTTTCATTTGAATAGCTGTAGTGTTCCCGCCCGTATAGAGACTCCCCCTTGCTCGGGATTACAGGATGGGTGATCGTGATCTGTCCAATCCCGAGCAAGGGGGAGTGTCTATACGGGCGGGAACACTACAGCTATTCAAATGAATGCTGTGAAGTTCCCCGGGCGGCGGTGGCTAGGTAGGGGTGACATGGCTGCATATATGGGTGACATGGCTGCATTTATGGGTGACATGGCTGCATTTGTGGGTGACATGGCTGCATATATGGGTGACATGGCTGCATTTATGGGTGACATGGCTGCATTTGTGGGTGACATGGCTGCATATATGGGTGACATGGCTGCATATATGAGTGACATGGCTGCATATATGGGTGACATGGCTGCATATATGAGTGACATGGCTGCATATATGGGTGACATGGCTGCATTTGTGGGGGACATGGCTGCATTTGTGGGGGACATGGCTGCATTTGTGGGGGACATGGCTGCATATATGGGTGACATGGCTGCATTTCTGGGTGACATGGCTGCATTTCTGGGTGACATGGCTGCATATATGGGTGACATGGCTGCATATATGGGTGACATGGCTGCATTTGTGGGTGACATGGCTGCATTTGTGGGTGACATGGCTGCATTTGTGGGTGACATGGCTGCATTTGTGGGTGACTTGGCTGCATTTCTGGGTGACATGGCTGCATATATGGGTGACATGGCTGCATTTCTGGGTGACATGGCTGCATATATGGGTGACATGGCTGCATATATGGGTGACATGGCTGCATTTCTGGGTGACATGGCTGCATATATGGGTGACTTGGCTGCATTTCTGGGTGACATGGCTGCATATATGGGTGACATGGCTGCATTTCTGGGTGACATGGCTGCATTTGTGGGGGACATTTAAAAAAAGTATCGGTATTCGGTATCGGCGACTACTTGAAAAAAAGTATCGGTACTTGTACTCGGTCCTAAAAAAGTGGTATCGGGACAACCCTAGTCAAAAGTCTGACCGCGTGTACAAGGCATGAGAACACCATCCCTACAGTCAAGCAACAAGGTGGAAACATTATGCTTTGGGGCTTTTTCTCTGCTAAAGGTACAGGCTGACGTTGCCGCATTGAGGGGCCAATGGACAGGGCCATGTATTGTAAAATCTTGGATGAGAACCTTCTTCCCTCAGCAAGAACACTGAAGATGGGTCATGGATGGGTCTTCCAGCATGACAATGACTCAAAACATACCACCAAGGCAACAGAATTGGCACATTAAGGTCATGGAGCGGCCTAGCCAGTTTTCAGACCTTAATCACATATAAAATATGTGGAGGGAGCTGAAACTTCGAGTTGCCAAGAAGCATTAAAGCGGAAGTAAACCCATCGATTTAACAGTTTCAAAAAGCAGTTAAATTTCCGGCACCATCACAATACTGAGCATGAAGCGGGACTCAGAAGACTCCGGAGAGATTCCCGCCATGCCCGGACCGCGGCTCCCCGAGAGGCCGCCACTCGCCAGGCTGCAAGTCTTATCTAGCCTCTCCGCGGCCGCCCGGGTGGATGTACAGAGGGTGGAGAAGCTTTCGGCCTCTCCACGGCCGGGGGGGGGGGCGTGACTGCGGGCGGGGAGGAGCCAGAGCAGATACCCACTACTGCTACAACACTGGCCCAGATAGCAGAAAACGTGAATACAGCCCCCCCCCTCCTGTAACCTGTATAGGAGAAGCAGTGGGGGCGGCTCACGGCTGCATATAAAAAATCCTTTTCTCCATCTCCCTTCTGCAATATTGGAATGCCTGAGGCTGCAAGAGGTAGAGGAAAAGCAGGCATTCCAATACTGCAGAAGGGAGATGGAGAAAATGATTTTTTATATGCTTCCCCCACTGCTTCTCCTCTACCACCCATACTCTTTGCCTCCTCGTGATCTCCACCTCCCCCCAGTACTCTGCCACCCCCCAGTGATCTCCACCTCCCCCCAGTACTCTGCCACCCCCCAGTGATCTCCACCTCCCCCCAGTACTTTGCCACCCCCCAGTGATCTCCACCTCCCCCCAGTACTCTGCCACCCCCTAGTACTCTGCCACCCCCCAGTGATCTCCACCTCCCCCCAGTACTCTGCCACCCCCCAGTACTCTGCCACCCCCCAGTGATCTCCACCTCCCCCCAGTACTCTGCCACCCCCCAGTGATCTCCACCTCCCCCCAGTACTCTGCCACCCCCCAGTGATCTCCACCTCCCCCCAGTACTCTGCCACCCCCCCAGTGATCTCCACCTCCCCCCAGTACTCTGCCACCCCCCAGTGATCTCCACCTCCCCCCCAGTACTCTGCCACCCCCCAGTGATCTCCACTTCCCCCCAGTACTCTGCCACCCCCCAGTGATCTCCACCTCCCCCCAGTACTCTGCCACCCCCCAGTGATCTCCACCTCCCCCCAGTACTCTGCCATTCCCCAGTGATCTCCACTTCCCCCCAGTACTCTGCCACCCCCTAGTACTCTGCCACCCCCCAGTGATCTCCACCTCCCCCCAGTACTCTGCCACCCCCCAGTGATCTTCACTTCCCCAGTACTCTGCCACCCCCCAGTACTCTGCCACCCCCCAGTGATCTCCACCTCCCCCCAATACTCTGCCACCCCCAGTGATCTCCACCTCCCCCCTAATACTCTGCCACCCCCAGTGATCTCCACCTCACCCCAATACTCTGCCACCCCCAGTGATCTCCACCTCCCCCAATACTCTGCCACCCCCAGTGATCTCCACCTCCCCCCAATACTCTGCCACCCCTAGTACTCTCCACCCCCCCCCAGTACTCTGCCACCCCGAGTGATCTCCACCCCCCCCCCCAGGACTCTGCCACCCCGAGTGATCTCCACCCCCTCTCCAGTGCTCTCTGCCACCCTCTCCAGTGCTCTCTGCCACCCTCTCCAGTGCTCTCTGCCACCCTCTCCAGTGCTCTCTGACACCCTCCCAGTGCTCTCTGCCGCACCACCCCCCAGTGCTCTCTGCCACCCCTTTAGCCCATTCTGAAAAAATATTATTTTTCTTACCTTGTGAAGCCAGTGATGCTAACCTAATTCCTATATCTAGGTCTCTCAACCATCCCTGAAAAAGGACCTAACAAGTAAGTAAACAGAAGAGGAAATGGCTGTGGGCTGGGGCATCATGTAACGCGGTTTAAAGTAAGTGAAAAGGGCATTTATCCTATATATCTTTATACTGGGGAGGGGTTGAGAATAGGTCAGTGTATTGAGGTCATGTGTATGTATGTAGAGGTCAGTGGGTCAGGTCAGTGTATGTAGGACAGGTCAGTGGGTCAGGTCAGTGTATAGGACAGGTAGGACAGGTAGGACAGTGGGTAGGACAGGTCAGTGTATGTAGGACAGGTCAGTGGGTCAGGTCAGTGTATGTAGGACAGGTCAGTGGGTCAGGTCAGTGTATGTAGGACAGGTCAGTGTATGTAGGACAGGTCAGTGTATGTAGGACAGGTCAGTGGGTCAGGTCAGTGTATGTAGGACAGGTCAGTGGGTCAGGTCAGTGTATGTAGGACAGGTCAGTGTATGTAGGACAGGTCAGTGTATGTAGGACAGGTCAGTGGGTCAGGTCAGTGTATGTAGGACAGGTCAGTGGGTCAGGTCAGTGTATGTAGGACAGGTCAGTGGGACAGGTCAGTGTATGTAGGACAGGTCAGTGGGTCAGGTCAGTGTATGTAGGACAGGTCAGTGGGTCACGTCAGTGTATGTGGGTCAGGTCAGTGTATGTAGGACAGGTCAGTGGGTCAGGTCAGTGTGTCAGGTCAGTGTATGTAGGACAGGTCAGTGTATGTAGGACAGGTCAGTGGGTCAGGTCAGTGTATGTAGGGCAGGTCAGTGGGTCAGGTCAGTGTATGTAGGACAGGTCAGTGGGTCAGGTCAGTGTATGTAGGACAGGTCAGTGGGTCAGGTCAGTGGGTCAGGTCAGTGTATGTAGGACAGGTCAGTGGGTCAGGTCAGTGTATGTAGGACAGGTCAGTGTATGTAGGACAGGTCAGTGGGTCACGTCAGTGTATGTGGGTCAGGTCAGTGTATGTGGGTCAGGTCAGTGTATGTGGGTCAGGTCAGTGTATGTAGGACAGGTCAGTGGGTCAGGTCAGTGTATGTAGGACAGGTCAGTGGGTCAGGTCAGTGTATGTAGGACAGGTCAGTGTATGTAGGACAGGTCAGTGGGTCAGGTCAGTGTATGTAGGACAGGTCAGTGGGTCAGGTCAGTGTATGTAGGACAGGTCAGTGTATGTAGGACAGGTCAGTGGGTCACGTCAGTGTATGTGGGTCAGGTCAGTGTATGTAGGACAGGTCAGTGTGTCAGGTCAGTGTGTCAGGTCAGTGTATGTAGGACAGGTCAGTGTATGTAGGACAGGTCAGTGGGTCAGGTCAGTGTATGTAGGACAGGTCAGTGGGTCAGGTCAGTGTATGTAGGACAGGTCAGTGGGTCAGGTCAGTGTATGTAGGACAGGTCAGTGGGTCAGGTCAGTGTATGTAGGACAGGTCAGTGTATGTAGGACAGGTCAGTGGGTCACGTCAGTGTATGTGGGTCAGGTCAGTGTATGTGGGTCAGGTCAGTGTATGTGGGTCAGGTCAGTGTATGTAGGACAGGTCAGTGGGTCAGGTCAGTGTGTCAGGTCAGTGTATGTAGGACAGGTCAGTGGGTCAGGTCAGTGTATGTAGGACAGGTCAGTGGGTCAGGTCAGTGTATGTAGGACAGGTCAGTGGGTCAGGTCAGTGTATGTAGGACAGGTCAGTGTATGTAGGACAGGTCAGTGGGTCACGTCAGTGTATGTGGGTCAGGTCAGTGTATGTGGGTCAGGTCAGTGTATGTGGGTCAGGTCAGTGTATGTAGGACAGGTCAGTGGGTCAGGTCAGTGTGTCAGGTCAGTGTATGTAGGACAGGTCAGTGGGTCAGGTCAGTGTATGTAGGACAGGTCAGTGGGTCAGGTCAGTGTATGTAGGACAGGTCAGTGGGTCAGGTCAGTGTATGTAGGACAGGTCAGTGGGTCAGGTCAGTGTATGTAGGACAGGTCAGTGTATGTAGGACAGGTCAGTGGGTCACGTCAGTGTATGTGGGTCAGGTCAGTGTATGTAGGACAGGTCAGTGTATGTGGGTCAGGTCAGTGGGTCAGGTCAGTGTGTCAGGTCAGTGTATGTAGGACAGGTCAGTGTATGTAGGACAGGTCAGTGGGTCAGGTCAGTGTATGTAGGACAGGTCAGTGTATGTAGGGCAGGTCAGTGGGTCAGGTCAGTGTATGTAGGACAGGTCAGTGGGTCAGGTCAGTGTATGCAGGACAGGTCAGTGGGTCAGGTCAGTGTGTCAGGTCAGTGTATGTAGGACAGGTCAGTGGGTCAGGTCAGTGTATGTAGGACAGGTCAGTGGGTCAGGTCAGTGTATGCAGGACAGGTCAGTGGGTCAGGTCAGTGTATGTGGGTCAGGTCAGTGTATGTAGGACAGGTCAGTGGGTCAGGTCAGTGGGTCAGGTCAGTGTATGTAGGACAGGTCAGTGTATGTAGGACAGGTCAGTGGGTCAGGTCAGTGTATGTAGGACAGGTCAGTGTATGTAGGGCAGGTCAGTGGGTCAGGTCAGTGTATGTAGGACAGGTCAGTGGGTCAGGTCAGTGTATGCAGGACAGGTCAGTGGGTCAGGTCAGTGTATGTAGGACAGGTCAGTGGGTCAGGTCAGTGTATGTAGGACAGGTCAGTGGGTCAGGTCAGTGTATGTAGGACAGGTCAGTGGGTCAGGTCAGTGTATGTAGGACAGGTCAGTGTATGTGGGACAGGTCAGTGTATGTGGGACAGGTCAGTGTATGTGGGACAGGTCAGTGTATGTGGGACAGGTCAGTGTATGTAGGACAGGTCAGTGGGTCAGGTCAGTGTATGTAGGACAGGTCAGTGGGTCAGGTCAGTGTATGTAGGACAGGTCAGTGGGTCAGGTCAGTGTATGTGGGACAGGTCAGTGTATGTAGGACAGGTCAGTGGGACAGGTCAGTGTATGTGGGACAGGTCAGTGTATGTAGGACAGGTCAGTGTATGTAGGTTATGTCAGAACACACACACACACGTAGAACAGAGTATGTGTGTCAGGTAGGTCACCCCGCGCCACTCCACCGACCGTGCCCGAACGACCCCCCTCCCCCAGGTGCCGGCTTGGCTTCGGGCTGAAGCCCCTAGTCTTTTTGGCACCTAGCAACGCCCTTGCTTGGCTGAAAATGATAGAAGGGTTTACTTCCACTTTAAGGATTTAGAGAAGAGTGGAGACCAAAATCCCTCCTGAGATGTGTGGAGACCTGATCACCAACTACAAGAAACGTCCGACCTCTGTGCTTCCCAACAAGGGATTCTCCACCAACTACTAAGTCATGTTTTGCTCAATTTCTAACATTTGTATCGTGTTTTTTTCTGGCTTGGGTGATATTCTGTCATATGAATTGCACCTATGATAAAAATTATAGACCCTTAATTTCTTTGTAAGTGGGCAAACCTACAAAATCTGCCGGTGATAAAATCGTTATTTTTTCCACTGTATATATATATATATATCTTTGTGTCGACTGGAATGAGGTGACAAAACCCAAGAAGGGCAAATAACCTCTGAGGAGGGAGGACATGAATGGTTGAATGGTTGGTTGGTTCTCTGTCCGCACTGTCCGCCCCGCCTACCCCCCCCCCCCCCCCCCCCCATTGTAGGACAGGCCCAGCTCGCTAATCCTCCTGAATAAACCACTCCAGCAAACAAGAACAAGTATAACTAATAAACCTAACTTCTAACTATATACAATATCTACAACATAAGGGACAAAGGCAACAGGGATGCAAGGAAGGGGACACGACTGCGTACAAGGGCATGGAACAAGGCAGAGGGGTGCAGGACGGATCAGGACACTGAAAGGTTCAAGAAAGGTATCGGGTGCAATCTGGTAGCAAGGAGGCGATCAGACAGGATAGTGACGCCCTGTGGGAAGGGAGGAGCAGCCTTAAATATCCACCTGGCAGCTGGAGCCAGGTGTGGCTGATCAGAACCTGCTGGCTTCTGGGAGACACCTGCTGGTGGACACTGGAACTGCAACCATCTGCAAAGTGAACCCCAGTGCCACCAGCAGTTGAACTCAACCCTGACACATGCGCTCCCTAAGACGCACAGAGCACAGCTCAGCCCCCCCCACACCCTCCTCACTGGCTGTGATTGACAGCTCCAGGGGCCAATGGCTCCCGCTACTGTCTATAAACCATTGAGAAGTGAGAGTTGAGAAAGCCTCCGCTCTTGTGCATATCGCTGGCTGTTTACTGAACTCTCACTTTTAACCACTTAAGGACCCCTTCACGCCGATATACGTCGGCAGAATGGCACGGCTGGGCACAATCACGTACCTGTACGTGTCTCTTTAAGACCAGCTCTGGGGTCGCGGCGGCACGCTCGTGACCCGCGGACCTGATCACTACCGGTGTCCCGCGATCGGTCACCGGAGCTGAAGAACGGGGAGAGGTGAGTGTAAACAAACCTTCCCTGTTCTTCGTTGTGGCAATGTCACTGATCGTCTGTTCCCTGATATAAAGAAAGACGATCAATGACATGACACGTCCAGCCCCGCCCCCCTACAGTTGTAAACACATATGAGGTCACACTTAACCCCTACAGCGCCCCCTAGTGGTTAACGCCTAAACTGCTATTGTCATTTTCACAGTAATTAGTGCATTTTTATAGCACTTTTTCGCTGTGAAAATGACAATGGTCCCAAAAATGTGTCAAAATTGTTCGATGTGTCCACCATAATGTCGCAGTCACGAAAAAAAATCGCTGATCGCCGCCATTAGTAGTAAAAAAAAATGATCAATAAAAATGCAATAAAACTATCCCCTATTTTGTAAACGCTATAAACTTTGCGCAAACTAATAGATAAACGCTTATTGCGTTTTTTTTTTACAAAAAATACGTAGAAGAATACGTATCGGCCTAAACTGAGGAAAATAAAAATGTTTTTTTTTTATATATTTTTGGGGATATTTATTATAGCAAAAAGTAAAAAGTATTGCATTTTTTTCAAAATTGTCGCTCTTTTTTTGGTTTATAGCGCAAAAAACTAAAAACCGCAGAGGTGATTAAATACCACCAAAAGAAAGCTCTATTTGTGGGAAAAAAGGACGCCAATTTTGTTTGGGAGCCACGTCGCATGACCGCACAATTGTCAGTTAAAGCGACGCAGTGCCGAATCGCAAAAAGGGGCAAGGTCCTTAACCTGCATAATGGTCCGGGTCTTTAGTGGTTAAAACACCCCCTAGCGTTTCTGGCCATGGCCATCTTGAGTAAGGCAGGTGGTTCGTGTAGCATTTACTTCCTGGAATCCGCCTGCTCTTATCTCAGGCAGGCAGGCTTGAATAAGCACCTCCCATGGAGACTTCTGGGATGTATGCCATCATTTTGGCCTGGGCCAGAAACTAGGTAACTAGAAGTGTAAAAAAAAGTAAAGTATAAAACAAGTAAATGTAATATACCTTCCTATCTATTTACTAATGCTAGCAGCATAAGAACTAAAAATAGTTCATGTTAATTGAGAAGGTGAAGTTCCTTATTTAATTGGTCTAAAATAAGCCGTTTTTTTTTTTTTTTTTGAGAAACAAGGAAGATTAAGAAAACGATCTCTTAGCAAATATTTTGATTCTGTTTGCCAATATCCACAGGAAGGAGCTTATGTTTCTGTTAGTCAATGATAAGAAAATATTTGAGAGAACAGACTGGATTTCCTCTGTTAAACCTTTAGAGTTAAAATGTTGTCAACGCATTTTAGGTGCAGGAAAAGTGTGAGCACGGTCTCCTTTTAATTTACTTTAGAAGCAGCTGTCTCTCTGCAGAGGTCCAACATTCCCAGTACAGAGTCAGACCTATAGCTCTGCCATCAGCATGTTTCAATCCACTGGGGGTTACTCATAAGACATGAGTAAGCTCCCAACAGAGTGAAACGTGTTGGGGCATGCATATACCAGATTGAGCAGGTCCGAATGATGGAGAGACGAACAAATTTGACTTAAGGCTTTAAAATGGTGAGCAGTTCCTTTTTTTTTTGCTTTTGAAGGTTGTGTCTAGAGTTTGAGTCACCAGTAACTGCTGGGAACCAGCTCCCTGGATTGGAGGACCAATGAGGACTGATGGGCGTAGTGGATTATTTTATCATTGTAACGGTATGGCCCGTGGGACCCAGAGGCTCTTGAAGGGTGTGGGGTACTCCTGTTTCAGCTTCACCAATGACTCTTGTGTCTAGGGTCATCCTATGTCCACTAGGGGCATAGGATGACTGAGAAATTATATCTCGGATTAAATTAGATGGGACAGTAATGATAATTCACAATGTATTGCAGGATATCTTGAAATATTACAAGTTGTTAATTCTGAACCCAACAGGTCTATAGGAGAGTGATTCATTCAATGTGGAACATAGACTGTTAACCACTTAAGGACCTCCTCCTGCACATATATGTCGGCAGAATGGCACAACTGGGCACATGCACGTACAGGTACGTGCTGTGCTAGTACCCAGCTGTGGGTCACGGACGCGCGCCCGCGGCCCGCTCCCGTGACCCGGTCGGAGGCTTCGGGACCGCGGGATTCGCGGACCCGTTTGCTGATAGAGTGCAGCGATCGGTCCACGGAGCTGAAGAACAGGGAGAGCCGTGTGTTAACACGGCTTCCCCGTTCTTCACTATGGCGGCGTCATCGATTGCGTTATCCCTTTTATAGGGAGACACAATCGATGACGTCACACCTACAGCCACACCCCCCAAAAATGTGTCAAAATTGTCCGAAGTGTCCGCCATAATGTCACAGTCACGAAAAAAATTGCTGATCGCGTCATTAGTAGTAAAAAAAAAAATAATAAAGATGCAATAAAACTATCCCCTATTTTGTAAACGCTATAGATTTGTGCAAACCAACCGATAAACACTTATTGCGATTTTTTTTACCAACAATATGCAGAAGAATACGTATCGCCTAAACTGTGGAAAAAAAAATATTTTTTTATATATTTTTGGGGGATATTTATTACAGCAAAAAGTAAAAAATATTGCATTTTTTTCAAAATTGTCGCTCTATTTTTGTTTAAAGCGCAAAAAATAAAAAACGCAGAGGTGATCAAATACCACCAAAAGAAAGCTCTATTTGTGGGGAAAAAAGGACGCTAATTTTGTTTGGAAGCCACATCGCACGACCGTGCAATTGTCAGTTAAAGCGACGCAGTGCGGAATCCCAAAAAGGGGCAAGGTCCTTTAGCTGCATTTTGGTCCGGGTCTTAAGTGGTTAAGGAGGAAATTAAGTCTGCTACTGTCATGTAAACTAGCCTTGGTCTGGCTTCTAAAGACCTTTTCATTGTGTGATGCTAATTAACACTGTATTGTGTGAAAGTTCTATTGATGATAATATGTGTTGTGAGTTGGCACACTCTAAAGGTCAGATGTCTGACTTATGTTTACTAAAGGAATGTGTATTTGTCACGGAAGCATGAATCAGACGTACAACAACTAATAAATGAATATGAAGGCTTTATTGAAAACCAAACAGCAAGGTTAAAGTCCAAACGGATGATCAAACAGCCAGAAGAGTCTTCCACCGGAGCTAGGGTCGATAGCCAGGGATGAGAGTCAGCCAAGCCTGAGTCTGTAGCCAGAGAGGTGGTGAAACGAAGCCGGGAATCAGGAGCCAGAAGGATCGTCCGTAGGAGCCGGGTCGGTAATCAAGAACAAGCAGCACGATCACAGAAGGGTGTCAGACGAGAGGCCCAAGCAAGGAAATGCTGCAGCTGCCGTCATATATATATATGCTGAGCATCCAGCTCCTTCCAGTGGGAAGGAGGAGCCGCAGGGTGTGGAAAGTTATAAGAACCCCATGAAGCAAGATGGCTGCCAGCACATGTCAGTGATAAGAAGCCTGCAAGGAGGTGACAGTATTGTATAGCAGGTGAAAAGAGATTATCTCTGAGTCACCTTGTCTGAGTACAAGGATTAGTAATTAACTCATGTAGATTATCTCGGTGCCAGTAAGTCTACCCAAGATAATGTGTATTGGAGGCTCGTTAGTACCCATTGTATGATGTTGTGGGTGGAGTGTGCAATTGTCTCTTTGATTACTGCAGCATGCTTTTTGGTGTATATAAGAAGCCTGAGTTTACCATTAAAGGATCTATCCATTTTGAACCAGAGAACAGAGCTGTGTGTCTCGTTTTCTGGGGAATCCTATGGGCCGTGTTCGTCTGCTGGATTGCAGAGTGTCAATAAGCTGTCTTGGGTTAGTGGAATGGAATATCGTGAACGGCGTTAACCCCTGACCGTTACAATCATATTCCTTACTGTAGGGTTATACTCTCTTATTGGGTCCCAAGGCTTACTCCATAGACCACATGGTTTCCATACTCTGCTCCAGCTGGTATACGCAAGCTCTAAAGTGTTTCGCTCTATTTGGGGGCTTTCTCATAGGGTATGAGTAAGCTACTAAGAGTGAAACTCATTAGGGCATGTCTATACCAAATGGATCAATCTAAATGACGAGAGAGACCAATAAATTGAACTTAAAGTGGAGTTCCACCCAAAAATTGAACTTCCACTTTTTGGAATCCCCCCCCCCCCCCTGGTGTCACATTTGGCACCTTTCAGGGGCGAGGAGGGAGCAGATACCTGTGTAATACAGGTATTTGCTCCCACTTCCTGGCATAGATCACCTCGTTGATCGAGGTGACCTACGCCACTTCCGGCGCCTATTTTGCCCTCCCCCGCTGTCTTCTGGGAGACACACAGGTCCCAGAAGTCAACAGGGACCAGTGAGGACACACAGCGTGACTCGCGCATGTGCAGTAGGGGACCAGGAAGTGAAGCCACAATGCTTCACTTCCTGATTCCCTTACAGAAGATGGCGGCGCAGCTGTCGATCCTCGAGCGACAGATCGGCTTCGGCTGCCGACATCGCGGGCACCCAGGGCAGGTAAGTGTCCATATATTAAAAGTCAGGAGCTGCTGTATTTGTAGCTGCTGGCTTTAAAAAAAAAATAATAATTTGTGGGACCTCCACTTTAAGGCAATTAAATGGAGAGCAGCTCCTGTCTTTTTCCTTTTGGAGTTAGTGCCAAGCGTTCATGATTGGCCAGCGACTGCTGGGAACCATATCCCTCGATTGGAGGACCAATGAAGACTGATGCCTTTAATGAAATTTTTAACCATGTTCCTTACTGTAAGGTTATACTCTCTTATTGGGTCCCAAAGCTTTCTCCATAGACAACAATGTTTCCATACTCTGCTTCATCTGGTATATGCAAGCTCTAACATGTTTCATTCAATTGGAGGCTTACTCAATAGGGTATGAGTAAGCTTCCAAGAGTGAAACACGTTAGGGCATGCCTATACCAAATGGAGCAATCTGAATGATTGAGAGACCAATAAACTGCATTTAAGGCTTTTAAATGGTGAGCAGTTCGTCTTTTTCCTTTGGAGTTGGTGCCTAGAGTTCCAGAGTGGCCAGTGACTGGTGGGAACCATATCCCTGGATTGGAGGACCAATGAAGACTGATGCCTTTAATGAAATTTTTAACCATGTTCCTTACTGTAAGGTTATACTCTCTTATTGGGTCCCAAAGCTTTCTCCATAGACAACAATGTTTCCATACTCTGCTTCATCTGGTATATGCAAGCTCTAACATGTTTCATTCCATTGGAGGCTTACTCAATAGGGTATGAGTAAGCTTCCAAGAGTGAAACACATTAGGGCATGCCTATACCAAATGGAGCAATCTGAATGATTGAGAGACCAATAAACTGCATTTAAGGCTTTTAAATGGTGAGCAGTTCGTCTTTTTCCTTTGGAGTTGGTGCCTAGAGTTCCAGAGTGGCCAGTGACTGGTGGGAACCATATCCCTGGATTGGAGGACCAATGAAGACTGATGCCTTTAGTGAAATTTTTAACCACGTTCCTCCTTTATGGTTATACTCTCTTGTTGGGTCCCAAAGCTTACTCCATAGACCATGTTTCCATACTCTGCTTCATCTGGTATATGCAAGCTCTAACATGTTTCATTCCATTAGAGGCTTACTCAATAGAGTTATGAGTAAGCTTCCAAGTGTGAAACACGTTAGGGCATGCCTATACCAAATGGAGCGATCTGAATGAATGAGAGACCAATAAACTGGACTTAATGCTTTTAAATGGTGAGCAGTTCGTCTTTTATCATTAATGTTTGTGCCTAGAGTTCACGAGTGGCCAGTGACTGGTGGGAACCAACTTCCTGGATCAGAGGACCAATTGCTGCCGTGAAATATCTTAAATCTAATTAATTGAACTTAAGACTTTTAAATGAGCGGTTCCCTCCTTTTTTCTTTTGAAGTTTGTGTCTGGAGTTCACAAACCGGCAGTGATCGCTGGGAACAAGCTCCCTGGATTGGAGGACCAATGAGGTCTGATGCATGTAGTGGATTATTTCAACATGTTCCTTACTGTAAGGTTATACTCGCCTATTGGGTCTCAGGGCTTACTCCATAGACAACATGGTTTGCACTCTCCGCTCTAGCTGGTATACGCAAGCTCTAAAGTGTTTCGCTCCATTTGGGGGCTTTCTTATAGGGTATGAGTAAGCTACCAAGAGTGAAACACGTTAGGGCATGTCTATACCAAATGGAGCAATCTGAATGATGGAGAGACCAATACATTTCACTTAAGGCATTTAAATGGAGAGCAGCTTCTTTCTTTTTCTTTTTGGAGTTGGTGCCAAGGGTTCCCGAGTGGCCAGCCACTGCTGGGAACCATATCCCTGGATTGGAGGACCAATGAAGACTGGTGCCTGTAGTGGAATTTTTACCCATGTTCCTTACTGTATGGTTATACTCTCTTGCTGGGTCCCAAAGCTTACTCCATAGACAATGTTTCCATACTCTGCTTCATCTGGTATATGCAAGCTCTAACATGTTTCATTCCATTGGAGGCTTACTCAATAGGGTATGAGTAAGCTTCCAAGAGTGAAACACGTTAGGGCATGCCAATACCAAATGGAGCAATCTGAATGATTAGGAGACCAATAAACTGGACTTAAGGCTTTTAAATGGTGAGCAGTTCGTCTTTTTGCTTTGGAGTTTGTGCCTAGAGTTCACGAGTGGCCTGTGACTGGTGGGAACCAACTTCCTGGATCAGAGGACCAACGAGGACCAATTCCTGTTGTGAAATATCTTAAATACAATATATTAAAATTAAGACTTTCACATGAGCGGTTCCCTTCTTTTTCCTTTGTAGTTTCGCTGGGAACCAGCTTCCTGGATTGGAGGACCAACAAGGACTGATGCCCATAGCAGAATATTGCACCTTGTTCCCTACTAATTGGTCCTACTCTCTCATTGGGTCCCAAGCCTTGTCCATAGACAACATGGCTTCCATATTCTGCACTGTTGTTGGCTACAAAATCACAAAACGCTTTGCCATAATGGGTTATATGATATTAGACTAGATTTGCACCATTCATCAGCCATTCTGGCTGTCCATGTGGCCGATGACGCGTAAAGGAATGTTTTGCATGGCTCCACCTACTGTCCTGGAATGAGGAATAATCCCTTTTATTTTTGGGATATATGATGAAATGAGACTTGTGACTACCTTCTGTTCCGAGAAGCCTTTACTGTGCTATAAAAAAAAAAAATTGAGGCGTACATAGACTTCAATTTTCTTTAACCACTTGCCGACCGCCGCACGACTATGTACGTCGACAAAATTTGAAGAAGAAAATATGGATGACCGCACACCAAAAAACCTTTAAAAGGTAGCCTTTAATGATGAAAAAGGAAAAAGCACTACAAAACACAGCAAGCAGTGGGATAATACTGACGCGTTTCACACTGAGGTCTAGTGCTTAGTCATGTACGTCGACAACATGGCACGGGCAGGCAGATTGGCGTACAGGTACGTCCCTTTAAATTCGCCGCCCAACGCCTTTAGAGTGTGGCCACAGGAACTCAATGTCCCCCGATTGCGGTCTGCAAGGGCAGAACAGGGGAATGTCTTTTTAAAAACAAGCCATTCCCCTATTCGGCCTAGTTACACTGTCACTGATGACCGTTCCCCGTGATCGGGAACGGTCGTCAGTGATGTGTCACATGTAGCCACGCCCCCTAACACTCCCTAGTACTGACTTAACCCCTGCAGCGCTACCTAGTGGTTAACCCCTTTACTGCCAGTGTAATTTTTACAGTAATCAGTGCATTTTTATAGCACTGATCGCTGTAAAAATGACTATGGTCCCAAAATGGTGTCAAAAGTGTCCAATGTGTCCACCATAATGTCGCAGTCACAATAAAAAAAATCACTGATCGCCGCCATAACTATTAAAAAAATGTATTAATATAAATGCCATAAAACAGTGCCCTATTTTGTAGACGCTATAACTTTTGCGCAAACCAATCAATAAACGCTTATTGCGATTTCTTTTTTGTTTTTTTTTTACCAAAAATATGTAGAAGAAAACGTATCGGCCTAAACTGAGGAAATTTTGTTTTTTAAATATGTTTTGGGGATATTTTTTTCAGCAAAAAGTAAAAAATATTGGCCCAGATTGGGCCAGATTCACAGAGCCCTTACTCCTGTGTAACTGGTGTTAGGAGTAATTTCAAATTACGCGCGTTTTTTAGCTAGTCGGAAACCTCAAACCATGAATAGACGGCTGCAGGCTTCAATTCGACTGGATTACGTGTTCGTACGCCTTCGGATCTAGGCTGCAATAAAATTGCGGCCACTGGGTGGACTTCCCGCCGTTTTCCGCGTCGGGGTATGCAAATGAGCTTTTGCCGGCGATCCCAGAAATTACGATCTTCAATCGCAATCTCTTACGGCACCTTTAGTCATCTTTTTTTTGCGTAACACTATACCAGCTTTTTGCTGCTCTAATATTAGACAGCCCATGTTAAGTATGGCCGTCGTTCCCGCGTCGAATTTCTACGTTTTCCAACGTCTTTTATTATTTTTTACGTAAGTCGTCCGGGAATAGGAATGTTCGTAAACGACGCTACTCAAACAACGAATGACGTAACGACGTGATTTCGCGCAATGAACGGTGGGAAATTTCTGAACGGAGCATGTGCAGTTCGATCGCCGCGGGGACGCACCTAATTTAAATGCTTCACGCCCCCTAATCGCGTATTTCGATTACGCGGCGAGAAATAGACTACGCCGCCGTAGCGTACGGGCAAAAATCTACCAGAATTCCATTTAGAGCCTGGTGAAATACGGCAGCGTAGAGTATTTCGATTACGCAGCGCAAAATTAAGTGTATCTGAATCTGGCCCATTGAATTTTTTTCAAAATGGTCGCTCTTTTTTTGTTTATAGCGCAAAAAATAAAAACCGCAGAGGTGATCAAATACCACCAAAAGAAAGCTCTGTTTGTGGGAAAAAAGGACGCCAATTTTGTTTGGGAGCCACGTCGCACATCCGCGCAATTGTCAGTTTAAGCAACGTAGTGCCGAATCGCAATAAGAGGCCTCGTCTTTTTACCAGCAAAATGGTCCGGGGCTGAAGCAGTTAAACTCAGTGGGCCAGATTCACAGAGCTATTACGCCGGCGTTACAGGAGATGCGCAGCGTAAGTCTAAAGTTGCGCATGCGTTTCGATGCGCCGCATCCCCAAAACGAGATACGCAAGAAATCTACTTTTTTTTGACCGGCGTAATTTCGATAGACCGGCGCATCCGTCCGCGCAAAACTGCGCTAGACACGCCATTGATTTGCTATTCAAATATGCTAATGAGGGAGTTACGGGGATCCACAAAAGAACGTTGGTGCAGCGCAGGCTACGCGGTGTGCGCAACAGCTGCACGTCCTGTCTAAAATTAGACCATATAAAAGGTGGAATAAAATTAGACAATCCGTCTACATGTCAGCTAAAGCAACACTGTTAGTGAGGAGCTGAGCAGTCACACTTGCTGCCCAACAATCTGTATGCCAACATGCCAGTGGCATTCATGCTCATAGCTATACTACTGACTTTAGATGAGCAAAGAAGGAGGAGGGCACGGGGGAGGGCACGGGAGAGGATTTTTATTTTTTTTTCCAAAAAAAATTTCTTTGCTTTTATAAACATTTTTACAAAAAATATACATACAGTACATATATACATCAATACATAACATACATACAAATTACAAACACGGTCTCACTATCTTTCAATAGCCCTTTAAAACCTTGATGGATATAAAACCTTGATCTGATACAAGCCCCTCACTCTTCACTTGATATATCACACACGCATAGACATCTTTGGCATGAGTGATTCTGAGGTGTCTCGCATCTTCAGATTCACCCCTCATGCCATCCTGGAATTAACCACAACCCTGCAGGAGCCCAACACATGACACCACCCATGACACCCATGACAGCTACATATACAATCATAGCCCCATCCCCACAGATTTTGAACAGAACATGTATGGGGACAGCTGGCTGGTTGGTGAGTGACATGGGTGGCAGACATGACTGTCCCCCCCATGATGCTGAAATCACAAGGGGCACATGCACTACTAACATCCTCCTGTCTTTTCCCTTCAGGGTGACTCTGCATATGCCCTGGGACCCCATCTCATGACTCTTATCCGGAACCCCCAATGGTACCCTGTTGTATTCCCCAAACTTTGTAGGCCAGATCATCGGTGCATGTTGCATGCTGCACAACTTCACAGTGAGAAAGGGCCTGGAGATTGACATGAGTGATGACCTGACCCCTGAACCAGACAATCCCCCCCCTAACTGAGGCTACCCCGTCTTCTGAGGGAAGAGCAGCCAGGAGACAGCTCACATTAGGCATTTTTGCACATTAAACACATTAATCATGGCACAATGAGAATGCATGCATGCACACCACTGTGGTCCCTAGCACACACACACCACATCCTCATCACATTGGATTGGCACAAGCCCACCATGCAGGACTTGTGAGCAGCAACGCCACGCCACGGCTCCAATTATGTCACTGTACATTCATACACCATTCACACGGACCTGGGGATCACTTCTCCACCACAAATGAGGGTGACACCCCTTTTCCGGCAGGAATGTCACCCCCACATTCCAAAATCATTCACAAGCAGAACCCAAAAAAATAAAAAATTGACCAGCAAAAATAAAAAATGCCCAGCAAAAATATAATTTAAAAAAAATAACAAAGAAAACACATAAAAGACACAAATCACTCTGCAAAACAGTCCCCAAATATCTCAAAGACACGTCACAAACAAACAAACAAACAAACGCTAATAAACAACAGAACAAAAGCACCTTGCTGTATAGGGAGGGATACAAAGGGATGTACTTTTGCAAAGGAAGTGCGTTTGTGTCTGTCTATTTATGCTGTCTGCGTAGTTCACTAATTTGCCCATGGTCTGCTTCATGTGCGCATGCGCGAGCCGGCCGGCCCTTCATTTGCATGGGGTCACGGCTCATTTCAATGAAACACGCCCACGTCCTTCCCAATTTGAAACTCTACACCTTACGCCTCGGAATTAACGTTACTCCGGCGCTAATTTCTAATACTACGAGGATACAGTGATTGCGCCGCTACATTGCGCCGGTCTAACGTAAAGGAGGTGAGCTACGCTGGTCAAAAAATGCACCAATGTACGTGAATCTGGCCCAGTAATTTTACTGCCTTTAAACAGAAGCCAACACCTTCTTTGGGAACGGCAGTTGGAACCTTAAAATAAAAAAAAATCAGACAAGAGTTGGCAGCCAACCGGAATCTTATGTCTCTAATGACATCCAAAATATTCTGATGTAGACAAGGTTTCCAAGCAACTCCAATAAAAAATAAATAAAAGATTAAAGATATTTTCACAGAATGTGAACAGGGTGCCAGAGGAAGGCAGAGTTACAATTAGCACCGCGTATCGAGTTCTTAATGTGACGCATTTCGCTTCTTCCAGTTCATCCCCATTTAATTTTTTTTTAATTAAAAAGATAGAAAAGTTTCTCAATGTATTACAGAAAATTCAATGTGTACATTAGAGGCACTCCAAGAATTACAATCAATTAAAAAGAGCTTGGATATCTTTTTATCACTGGTCAGCTTGAGGAAAATGTTATCAAAACTATTTCAGTTAGTCAGAGATTCTAGATAAGTAGTTTTTTTATGCAAAATGGGTTGGGGTGGGACATTATTCTTTATACTTTAATTTCATATGTTATTATAT